>DWON01003358.1:0-18211 GCA_018251015.1 Phocides pigmalion okeechobee
GTCATATCTCCTACACTTTTACAATATACAGTCCGCTATATCGAAGAGTGCGAGGCCTTGAGTACCGCACAAATATAGTTTATATTTTATTGCAAATACATAAATATTTCCTAACAGTGGCAACCCTATAAAGTCGTAAATGATATACAAATTGTATATTCCACGGTGTATAAAGATATGATCTTTCAACGCTCAGACACTGCTTCTATGGAATATTGATCGTATGTATTCAAATGTGCTGGTATCAATAGTTACTAATCGCATCAACATTTTATTACGCCTAATTAAAATTTACTCAATACACTTATTGACTGAAGATTAAAAGCCTCTTGAACAATCTTTACAACTATCGTGAAGATTAATAGTTAATTTGCGTTATTTATTTGTATATACACGTCTTGGTTAGATTGTAAAGAATTGACTAAGTTAAGCAACGTTGAGCGCGGTCGGGATTTTGATGGGTGACCGTTAGTGGCATAAGTTTATAAAGTACCAATCTTTTTTAGTTTTGTAGTATGGCGCCAAGAACGCTAGCCGCATTCTCGCGTTGAATAGTGATCGCAATTCTTTGCGCGAGATATGTACCAGCCCTCTTTTCACCGACGGCGCCGATCAAATATGGGACTAATTTATACATACATGATTTTAAACTAATAATGTCGCGGAATTAATACATTTTACTATGTACCAGATAATCACGATGAACGATTTTTTTATTGTTGAGTTTTTTTTAGTTTCGCCGTGACAAGCCAAGCTATTGTTTCAAAAATCGTTAATAGTGAGTACCCGGTTCATAGTAAAATGTAACTTATACACAATCAAAGAGTTTTGCAAAGTTTCAAAGTAAGAGAAGACTGCAATATAAATAGGTTTATTTTGTCAATTTTTGTGTTATTGCCAGGTACCTACTTTTGTTTCGCGAATCGGTTTTGATTTCCCAAAACCAATATGTAAGGTACCACGTGAAAAATTACTTGGCGAACGCGATTTTCCGTTCAGCGATTTGATCCCGGAAGAATTCGGAAAAATCACTTCAGCCTTTATTAAATCGTGCGTCAAAAGAACACAAACTACGGGGTACGGGTGTGTAGGGTTGTCTCTTTCCAACCCCTATTTGTACTTAGTATATTTGGCAAAAATACATGAAAAATCTAAACTTTCTTTTTTCTTCACACAACGGCCGTAACCATACTGGTCTACTACAGAATGGGTTTTAGGTTCAGGTATCAAGCCAAGCAATTTGTAGTACATAGCATTTTTGAATAAAAACGAAATAAAAAAATAGTTCTTTTTCTTTCTTTACAAACAAAACGCCGTTACCATACAGGTTCTACCACGGAATGGGTTCTAGGTTCAAATTACTACCTCTATTTGTAATACTAAGCATTTTTGAGCTAACATACGTAAAAAAAAAGATTCCTTCTGTCTTTCAAAACAAGGCCGTCACTATACCAGTTTACATCTAGTCGTAAAACTATAGTTTTAGGTTGAAGTTACAACCCCTATTTGTAATTTTTGGACGAAAATACATGAAAAATCTAAGATTCATTTTTTTCTCACCTACATAAATCTCGTGGATACTGCTGTGGCTCGGAATGGGTTCGGGGTTTAAGTTCTATGTTACACCAACAAGTCGAGATTATTACACTATTGCAAAATGTGTGGATTTGCTTTATGTATCGCATATCAAATCGAATAATAAAAAAGGATTAAAATAATATGTTTGAATGAAATATCAAATAGAATCTTGAAAAACAGTAGATCTTTTCTTGATTGTTCAGATTTTAAGAAACGCAGATAGAAACCTACGCATTTTTTTAAATAGAAAATATTGCAATTAAATGAGTCAATTCGTTAGATAGTTATTGGCAGACAGACACACAGACACATAACATACGTAAGCTTTATATGTATATGTAAGTTTTACAGAAAACCACATTTTTTCAATCAAAAACACAAGAGATGGTGTGTTTTTGATTGGAAAAATGTGGTTGTCTGAAAACTTATGTACTACTTTATAAACATTTAGGATAGATTATAAATCGCTTGCCCTTTAACTTCCATCACTAGCCTCCAACCGAAATAAGGATTCCTTCTAGCAGATTTAGGGTGCTATATTTATTCCCGGTTGGAGTAGTACCTACTAAGCCGTTTCCTTATACCAAAGATACGTGTTACAACCCTAACATGGCACGGTGCCTATGAGGCAGGCTGGGCGCAAATAGAACGTAATTCTCGCGCGAAAAACTAAAAGAGAAACGAGAAAATTCGAAAGGCCCCGATTTCCCTGTCCATTGTCGTTTTCTATTTTTTTCATCTTATTTAGCGCTTTGTCGGCGAGCCCTTTGAAGTCCCTCCCCTCGAAGGGGTGTTACAAATTGCGTCACGGCCGTATTTCCAACCGTACACAGACGCTACTTTGTTTATATAAGTTCCAGCTATAAATGTCGAAAATACAATGCGTTTATTTCATTTATGTTTGCTCAGCTTAAAATTACTCGCAGTAACATCAGTTTTATAGAATTTATACTGTGAAATGCACTTGTTTTAATTTGAAGTGTAATCCGAATATATGGAATCGAATCCCATGTTTAATAGTGTCGTAATATAAATGCTGATGATATACAAAAAATACATTTTTTGTTTTGATACCACAAGTGATAACAAGAAGATAAATAAAAAATGTCTTGTATAAACTGACACCGAGATTTAGTTAGGCTTACCTAGACTGTTTTCAGATATAGTATATACATTAATAAAAAGATTGAGAACGACCGTTTTATGCTCATCACCCAAAATCTACTTGATAGACTTTGATAACATTGTTTTTAGTAGACTTGAATTTTCTCTAAAATAAACTTATCAGGATATTTTAATTTAATAAAAAGGTATTGAAGTTCTAAGAAATTATAACTTTATAATTATAACTTTATAATGATAAAATATGTATATTGTTAACATAAGATGCAGAGCAGACGACGTCGCGGGCGTTAGCTAGTGCAAAATGAGTACAGGTAGGTTATACTGTGTAATGTGTATTTATTTATCAATAGCTGCTTTAAAAAGAGTTTTCTGCCGGCTTTTTCCTCCTAGTGAAACTAACTCCAGGTCGCTCAAAGCTAATATACTGATTTTACATTGTATCCTTGACATCCGTTACGTGTATGTTAATCACTAAATATTATAAAACGAAGTCCCCTTCGTGTCTGTCTGTTTGTTCGTGATAAACTCAAAAAGTACTGAACGGATTTTCTCATAGTTCAACATAGTTCAACAATAGATGGAGTGCGTCCTGAGTAAAGTTCTGATGCAAAATAAGTTGTTTTTTCCTAAATTAGGCGATAAATTCAATGATTAAATTCAATGTAGTAATTCAGTCGTCGTTCGAAATAGATGTTTCTAATTGTTAGTTTTTGAATGCATGTATGAAAGAAAAATAATGTAAGTAAATAAACTCTGTTATCCGAGCTAGGCCGGGTCGCTAGTACTTTATATTGAAAACATTTGAATTTGAATTTGGTAGTAATGTTTGTGTATTCTACGAGAATTTAGAGTAAAATTGACGCGCGTTGTGTACATATTTGAAAAGTTTGGGTGTTAACGAGAATTGACGCGACGACACGCGCCGAAGCGCAGTCACGTGGCGACTGGGGAAACCAGGAGTGAATCCAGGTACTTAATATATCATTCTTATATACTTATGTTTGTCAATGAACTCCTAAACGGCTTTACACATTCTGGTAAAAAGATGGTGCGTTTTTAAGGGTTCTAGATCATTTTACTCTTTAACTGGTACTCACGTACACATTCACACGATTACACATACACACACGTCCTCATAAGTACATATACATACTCATAAGTTACGAGTACAAGCGATTAGAAAAGTGTTAATTGTGAGTACCCATTATATAATAAAATGTAAAAATTCTGAGATAATTTTAATGAAAACTCCCTAGATCATTTACTAGTTCAATTTTTTAATACCATCTCCAAGCAACCTCAATTTCTAAAAATTAATTCAAGTCATATGTACGTATGACGTTTTATTACACTTTAGGACTAAGATGGTCGCTTCCTTTTATAGTGCAGCCGGCAACCGCATGTCTCCATCCAAACACATGAGTTTTAAGCGTAACTGTGGTACCTCTAGTTATACCACCTTCAAGAAATGTAGGTATAAAGGTTAGGGAAGGATTAAAGATTCTAGGCTGGGTGTCTTGAATTATCTTTTCGTGTTTCCACTTACCCATAATTAGGATGATAAAAAAACTATAAATATGATTATCTGTTTTCATAAATTATACACCTAAGTTCATATCTCCATATAACTAGAGATAAATAAATCGTATGTAATGATTTTTTATCAACACTACAATAATGGATAATGTTAAAATATTTTAGCCATAATTTATTCGATAAGATAAATTTAAATGGTTGTATCGTGTTTATGACTTGTATTAAAAATGTACACATGTAAACGACAAAAGAGTTGTTGAAAACAAGTTAACAGGAAATGTTTAAATTTTCAAAATAATAGTTTAAAGATTTGAAATATGGAAACGAGCATATATACCACTAGCGGTCACCCATCCTATTTATGTCCACGCCCGACGTTGCTTAACTTGTCGATCATTTGCTACTGACATAGACTGACACAGGGCTATGCGCGTTCAAATAATATTTTGCAATATTTTTGACTAATACGTTTTCATAATACGTTTTTGATTTTCAAATAACATGTTTTCCTAAACCTACTAAACGTCAATCATCACAATAAAGAAAATAGTAAATCAAAATTTTCAGTGCCCCACCCACGCGAATTTATTATAAACGATATTGTTAGAAAGAACAAAAATAACGCCGCTCACTCAGCAATGCCAAATCGTGTCGCCTATTAATAAATCATAGAACATTCCTAAATTAATAATTTGAGACACACAGACGTAATGCGCATGTAAGGAAAATTAGTTTTCAAACTTAACCGCGTTTGGTTTGAGTTTAGCCGTGATAACGATGTGTGTAATTGGTTCGAAATATCTTCAATTTTTAAATTTTTTTTTTATTGTTAATCGTAAAAACCTGTGGCATTGTACAATGTATAAAAACATAAATATACGAATAAAAATACGTTTCATACAATATTTCATTTGTTACATATCCACACACACACACATATATCGTGTGTGTATATTATACACATGTTATTATTAAATAACATTTGTAGGTTTTCATGTCGCCCATTTTCGACGATAGTGTGAAATTTTAGAAACCGCGATTTTACAGGAGATTTTTAAATTTTTGATCGATTCTTAATATATCACGGATGACTATACTGTTAGAGCATGTTTTAGGTAAGTAATATTGAAACCATTTATTTTAAAAATATAATAAGTTTTTCAAACAAACTACTCGAAATAATCACGTTTTAAAAATGAAAATATTATTTCTCGAAATGTCATACTACCGTCGCAAATATAAGCTATAAACGACATTTCATGTTAGAATTATATCCACGTCCTATATATTTTCGTAAAGAATAAATTTGAGATTATAAAAATTAAATTTGTTCACTATATCATTCATGTAAATTAAACATGAGAAACAAAAAATATTTTACAGGAAAATTAGTAAATATTTATATTTACGCTTTAAAATGATAATTGCACAGAATTGACTTTGGAGCCAAATGAAAATAAATAAATAAGTTAATTAGCGTACAGAACAGCCGTATGTCCCTTATATACTATAAATCTACTGTGGAGCTCTTCAAAGCAAATTTTTAAATATGCATAAAAACGTCAAAAGATGAAATTGATGGCAGTACACCACAGCGCAGAATGAATTTTAACGAATGATATATTTACAAAAGATGCTGAAACGATTTGTAAAAATAAAATGTGTGGACAAACCGACCGGTTTACGTATTACATATTAGCATTCACCTCGGCTTTTCATTCCATCACAGAAACTGAGATTTCGCTACGATAACAAACGTAAAGGAATGCCAAGAGTAAAATGTTGTTTGTGTTTCATTTCCAACAATTAACGGACACAAAAGTGACCATACAATCCGAGCAACAGAAAGACTCTTCGTGTTAATATTATAAATGCGAAGTATATTTCGTTTATACATCAAAAGGGCTAACGGTATTAATAAATTTTATATAAAAAGATCTTATTAGATTAGATCTTGGAGACATTCGTTGGAAAATAAAACTTAAATTCAAATAGAGATTGCAATTTTTTTTTGATGAAAAATATTTTTTAGGTTACGGATACAAACATGGTTTATTTGTATTTGTGTCGTTGATACAGAGTAAATGAGGACTGAGGAAGGGTTTTTAAAATTACTCTCCTAAAGGGGTAAAAAGTGCTGGAGAGCTGATGTTTGGTAATAACGAATTTGCATGACCAAAGTCGCGATCTAAAGCTATAAGTAATTATACCAAGCTCTTAATCCTACATATATTATAAATGCAAAAGTTTGTGAGGATGGATAGATGTTTGATACTGTTTTACGCAAAAGTTACTGAACGGATTTTGATGAAACTTTATAGTAATACAGTTTATAAATCAAAATAACACATAGACTACAATTTCTAGATATACTAGCTGTTATCCGCGGCTTAGATCTCGTAACACTTAGATAAAGAGAAATGTATAATTATTACTTATCACCTTTTAATATTATGTCTAAAAATAAGTATCGAGCCACGAACAAAATATTGTATAAAAATAAACATCCTTTGTGTAAAAAGATATCTTTATTATTTAACTTTCTTAACTTCCATCGTTCTACAGCTACGTAGGGTTATAAGGGTCCTCATTTGGTATAAAGTTAGAAATAACCATTTCTTTGTGTAAATACTCGTGGGCAAAGCCACGCGTAATGAACAATAACATCATATTTTGGCGAAATACGCAAAGATACGAAAAACTGTCGCAAGAAAAATTGTTGCGTTACTATTATGCACGACCATTCCAAAACAGGATCTAGATTTATGGCTATTAAAATAACAAACAGCCCGAACCGTCCCAGTTTCGACTTTCGAACAGACTTAAAAAGTTAAAAACGTCAAATGAGAACAAAGTCGCGTTCGAGAAGCACGGTTACGAGCTCTTAGATTTTATGGAGGCATAATAAAAACCGAAACTTGGAAGCTTTTTTTAGATTAAACTATTCAACATTAATTTTATAGGAAAGTCAGAGTTGATGGGCCACAGTAAAGAAGTCGTTAAACGCTTTAGGAATAATAAGTAGTTATCAGTACTTATTAGCAAAGCGTTAAGTGAATTATGTTCAGGGGAATTATCATAGATTTAAATTTGATTAAAGCCATTGATTACAATTTACAAGTTAATGCATATCTATTTTTAAATGAATGTAAGATTAGAAAATAAACACTAATTACTTAAGTGCATTACATGGGCACTTAACAACGGACGATAAAATAATTGTAAAATATAATTTGTACAAGATTAACGTTGGGAGTCCCACGAGGGCATATCACGGGTCCGATATTATTAAATGTCATGATAAACGGGGAAAAAATAAAATGATAGCATCATCCCTGTTTCGATCTCGGATCACTCGTTTAATTTACTAATTGATCATTATTCTTCCACATAACGACCCAATTAGGTCCAATCAATCCCTGGTACAGCATTTAACATTGTGGATACGTCATACATTATGTGTATGAAAGAGCGCAGGAATTTACAGCCGTCGTACATAATGGCTATAGGAAAACTTGATCTCTGTGAACTGGTTAAATGGGAAACAGTTTTTATATCGGAGTTACTACCGATAAATTAAGCTTCGAAATACTTTCTATAAATATTCAGTGGTAATTTGTGCGTTGGGTGCTGTGAAATGATGTTTTGAGGAACTAATGGCTAGATTATGTTTGATGAGATACTTTAATAGGAAGCGTTTCAACGTGGATTGGATAGGTAATTATTTTTAAGTTGTTATTCATTTACTGTCGATTCCATAATGAGTATCGAAATAGGGTTTCCATTGGATTTCATTGGCTGTATGTTTTTATGGTAAATTAAAAATTCTTTATATTATTTGTACCGCGAGTTAAAATATTAAAACTTAAATTTTGTTATAATAATCAACCCAGTATCGTATTGAGACTTCTTTATAATAAAAAAGGGTAGAAGTTTAATAATTTTGGATAACATTATGTACATTTTAATCGAAAAATTCCTTTAATCTATCGATGGATTTTCAAGTATTATAAGGATTAGGATTGCAGTTCGACCCGAGTACCTTCGCAGCCCTCACAATCCGCCGCAAAGTATTGCTTGTGTTTCGGTCGGCTACTCTTACAAGACCATCTGAGTTCTCAAGAGTGCCAACGCATTTGTACACGTCAAGCTGGACTTTAGTCCAGGTTGATTTTGGACGTGGAGATCATTGGAATCCATTTCATATCCTTCGTTTGCTACTTTTTGAATATAACAAATTACGAGGGTCCGTTGCGGACGAACTTTTAAAACTCATATTTTCTTAATATTCAAATACCAAATGCAAAATATCATTAGCTCATCCATTCCCCTCGCCTCAAAACTGTGATATGATAATATAACACGGGCTATGCTGACGTCGACGCTCTCATAAATCTGTTCTTTCAAGACCATTCCGTTTTGTGGAACTGGTGGTTTGCGCTATGAAATTCACAGAATCGTTAGACGGTAAAATCATAAACTAATTTAGAGTGAATTTGCGTTTTTAGTTTTAATTATAAACGAAAATAAGCGAAGCGAGTGAAACGCATAAATTATACTGCAGTATAATATTTTAAATCAAGGTTGTAATTAAGTTATTAAACACGTTGCAGAGAAGTTTGCATATTTCACAATCACATTTTACAAAAGGCGAACGTCCCTAAGTTTTTTTTCTTCTCAAAAGTTAAATATAAACCGTGTTCTTTGGTCACGAAGTTATTCCCTCGCAACCATTTTTATGCCCATCTATTTTACCACCATCGATGGTACCAGCTTCAAGAATAGCCTAATTCGTGTGCACAGCAATTTCAGCGCTTATATCTCCGTCTATTTTCATTTTATTGAACGCCAAAACTGCTCTACGATCTCATAGGTCTGCGGCGCGCGTATTTCGGACTCTTTGATCTCGCCGCCCGCTTTAATGAGGCGGGTCGTGTAGACGGCAACTAGTTCGAATTGTGCTTGTGCCTACTGTCTAGCTTGTAACGATTTGTTCGCCTTTTTCGATATTGCTTCCAATTTGACGGCGATCTCTGGATCGTTCGCTTATGTGACCCGGAAATTGTTTCGATCAATTTTTTACTTCCGAGGTATTGTCAACACTGCATAATGTTTGTTCATAATGTTATATTTAACATTTGTCATGGATAGTGAAGATTAGAGTACATTTTACGAGAATGTTACTGTTTTATATAATAATAACGAAAAATACCTTAACATTTGCAATTACTATATATTAACTTATTCCTATAGTTTTTTATATTATTAACTGATATACCTTTACATTATTACGTTTGCAATAAACCTGTTAGCTTATCGAAACCATAATTAAATTAAATGAAGAAATCGGTAGATTAGGAAAAAACAGCCTTTTATCTTTTAATATAGCTACGGATTATGATTTGTGAAAAGATTGCATTTGCTTATCAATAGTTAATGCCATTTCATGGTTCACCCATATGACTGACGCAAATGCGCGCAAAATAAATATGTCAAACTGAAATCATTGGAAAAGGAATCGGGTAGTTTGAATCTATCGCGTGTTCACAAAGAAATCAGTTTAAATAAGTCAATCATTCACATCAACTGTGACGCTCGTGTTTGCGCAGAAGACGCAGAAAATTACATCGTTTTTATCTGAAAACATCTGAATCAACGGTTTAAGTTAAGAATAATCGCAAAATACACAACAGATCCAAGCTTTTGAAGATAATATAAAAAGCAGATCAACCCTTTATATTCCAATAGCGGTAAGTAAATTACAATGTAATTCTCTGCCAACAGCGCGCTGTCAAAATCGAAAACAAAACTCAATAGTGAGAAATGAACACCCGCAAAAATACAAAACATTTCGCAATACTCCGCAGCGGGTGAACCGTAACATTTACCGAAAAAAGAGAAATAAATAAATAGGAATAGCGCGCGACTTTTCATTTTGTTGTGCGGGAAAAGCGAACAATAGGAGGGAAAATTGCGCGTCACTCTGGCGTTCCAATTTGTCAAACGGTCGCCACAAGATGGCGGCGGCGGATGCGCGGCAACATGGCGGCTTCCGGTGGGGTTTAATTAAAAATGCGTCTCATTTGAAACTTGGAACGCGGTTAGAGCGTACGTAAGGCGCGAATTGTTTAACTAGTTTTTAATTATAAACTCGTTTAGTGATTGTTCTAAGTTTCTCACTTTAATTCGCTGCAGAGCTTCCCTGTTTTAGCAATTTTATACAACTCAAGAATGGTACTTAAAACAACTGACTCTGAAATAAACCTTTGTTTCACTTAAGTTTAGTTTTATCAAAACATTTTCCAACACTGGAAACATTTTAACTACAGTTAACTAAGAATTTAAAAAGTTTAACGAAAGATGACTGCTACTACTAAGACTCGTTTTATGAAAATATTTTTCTATTTAATCATATAACATTTAATTGAAAATTGTAAATATATAACCGCTCCAAATATACCCCAAATTAGTTTCTATATTTTCCTCGAAATGAAAAGAAATTGGCGGAAGTGAGGTCTAGCAATTTGGGAAGGCTTCGTAATGTAATAATTTGAAGGTCCTGAAAGCCGCAACCGCCGGCGGAAATAAGGGTGGGTAAGGGTTAAAGAAATTTTCAAAACCTTTAGTTATATATAACTAAGTGTAGGGAATTTGGCGGTCACTTTGTTACATTTTCTTGGTTCTATTGTTAATTTCCTTTAAAGGTTTCTTAACTTTATTGAAAGTTGCTTTCAAAATTTATCTTAATACTTTTATCAGGCATAAATTTTATAGCCATATTACGATATCTATACTTTTTAATTATTTATCAGTCTCTATTGCCTGCGGCTATGCAGTCCCCTATATATATATAATCAACCAAATCTTTAATATAAATAAAAAACATACAAATTTTCATTTTATGATTTACGTACTTGAGGAAGGTATTGCCAAAATTCCTTTGTCAGTACTTAAGCTATATAAAGAACGAATTTGCAAATATTCCGGATTGTAGATTCAGATAAATCTTCCGTGTCCTATTTCTAGGCCTGTGAGTCACCTTCCTCTTTGATGCATAATCCAACAGAATTTGAAAATATCAATAGAACAAGTGATATAACTGTCATAATCCCTGTTGCAGCCAGTTCTTCATTTCTTTGTCTCTAATAACAAAAGGCTTATCTAACAAACAGTTACAATTATTTAAACACAACATGGAGGTTTGAATCCGAAGACGAGCCCCTCGAGAGCTGGATAATCAACGAGGCGAGGGAAGTAATAAATAAACAATAAGCCATTTCTTCTCAGTTAATGGCGCTATTGTTAGAAGCATCGACAAGAGACTGGTCGGAAACTGTCGATAGATTTCCGATGAAGCTTTTTTCGATCCACACTTGGGCTATTTGTTCAGCTACTTTTTTTTGGACCGAAGTGATATCGAGCTTATTGAGAAATAGTAGATGCAAATCATTGTCAGCTAGCTAGAAAAAGCATTGTTGAGAAAGAAAAAGAATTAAAAGTGCCATTGAGCAAAATAAAATTTGTAGGTAATATAAATTATGTTGCAAAGTTGTGACTTTTTTGAGAAGAGTAAGAAATCAGCGTGAAGATCAATTACACATTTAAAATCTAGGTTAAAGTTGGGCATAGACAGCGAAACAACTAAGTTTGAAATTGACAGCAAGTGCTATTAAATACGGTGGTCATATGGTCATCAAGGGCTACGAGGCTTAATACGCGTTTAGTAAATGTACTTGATCTCCGGGGAGATCATTAATGATCAGAAATGTCCTACAGCCGATCCCATCACGCCCCATGTCCCAAAACCAATCCCACAATAGAAGTGGATGTCAACGTACGAAAACAGCGGGCCAACACAATGAGGAATAATAGAAACTACCCTCGTAGCAGAGTATTAAAAAACAAGTGGGAAACAACACAATGGGGATCGAACCTGGAACAAGGGTCCATCCACTCTACATTAGGGTTGTGCGTGACATGAATTTTAAAATTAGTTTTTTGTTAGTTGTGATTGAAGATTTTGTGGTTGTGGATAAATGTGTAATATTTTGTTATTTATATGCAATTTCAGCAGTGTTACTTTTTGTATATAAGTAAAATATATATTTAAATTTGAAACATATAATAAAAGAAAGCAAAATGTTCATTTATAATTACTGTTTTATTTTTACTTACAAATCATAGTATTAATTCGAATATTAACATATTTCAATAAAGTCATTCATTATTTTATAGTGAAATATTAAAAAGACTTAGTAAAAATATTTACTTACTAAGAGTAAGTAAAAGTAAGTTCCGAATAACAATAAAACAAAAAAAGTGACAACCCTATGTGCTTCACGTCCCTTGCACTCTAAGCATTGAGTGTATCAATAATAGTTGGATTTGTTTGAATTTGGTCTTATTAATTAATTAAATAAAATACAGCGTTTCGGCTCTTAACAACAAAGTACCCCGATACAAATGACTAACAGAAATAATTTGGTGCCCACCGTGGGGCAATTCAGATACAAATTCACTGTTTAATAACAGGTAAGTATAATATTAATAAAAAACAGTTATATTTCGATAGCGCATTTAAAAGACAATTTCGAAAACCTTGAGAGCCCAAGGCAGATTAGATAATACAGATTAAAAATTTAATCTACATAGTATGTATAGTCTAATTCTCATAGACAGAAACATGACGATATTATAAGGGTTTTTTAGCCAATCATATACGGAACCTTATAAAGCATATAAACCAAAGGCAATAATAGACAAACCAGTTTAATTATAGCACAAAATTGAATAGTAATACTCTGTAAGCGCGTGCAATTAGGGCCTAACCGCCAATTAGGAAACGTGTGGCGCCCAACGTGGGGCCGTGCATGATACAGAATGTATTGGTCTAATTACGCTGCGGATTATACAAATGAACCACCGCTAAGGTTGTAAGAGTTTTATTGTCTCTGCAAACTGATTGTAAAGAGTTTTTTTTTGAAATGTCTTTTTTTATGTGATAAGAGTAGCAAACGAGCATGCAAACCACCTGATGTTAAGTAGTCATAGCCCATAGACATTCGCGTACAAACACAAACATGACCGAAAACCTATCTGCGCTCGAACGTAGATGCGTTACTACTCCTGAGGACTAAGATGGTCGCCTCGCTTCGAAGGTTAGCCAGCAACGCACCTCTCCAACCGAAACAATAAATTCTTTACGGCGGATAGTGAGGGAGGCGGTACCTCCCCGGTCGAACTATAGTTCTCCCACCTTTAGTACCAAGTGTAGTTATTTAGACATAAAATTGTATATTTTAAATATAGCGTCTAAAAATAGCAAATGATAGCCTACGGCCAACATATTGTTAACGTGTATTTTGTATAATGTAAAATAATATATGTTTTTTTTCTTAGAAATACATACTTATTACGATTAAGACATACATAAATGTATATTTTAAAAATATAATGTCTAAAATATACGTATAATGCGTATTTACTATGATATTCAGACATATAAGAATATATATTTTTAACATATCACCTAGATATATTATGTCTAATAGAGCTAGTGATAGGCTACGGGCAATATATTTTTAAACATATCTTGTATAATGTGTAGTTATGTGTTTAATTTACTAGATGATGTTACAAACAGACTAATTTATAACATTTACATATTAGACTAATTTATGTAATGTTACGTGTTAACGTTTAGCAAATAAATGAATTAATTTTGTACTAATAAGGTTGTCTATACTCACAGCTCTTCGGATTCCTTTTAAGTTGATTTTATGTGAGTAGAACAAACAGACGTACAGCCATACGTACAGTACACTTGATATTAAGTGGTTACTGCAGCCCATGGACATCGATAAACAATCTCATACAGAACTGAAGTCCTACCTGGAGTCAAAAGATGTCAATTGCGAAATGATATTGTCGCTTCGCTCTCTAATCGAAACACAAGAGTTGCTTCACGAAGGAATATGAGGACGTCGGTGGTATCTCCCTGGTCGGTGGATCATACTATAGGTCTACCACATACCAAATTGTAACTAAAATAGTTAAATGAAAAGTTGAAAACCAACTCAAATCCTGCTAGCATCTTGGTTATTACTTGGTTTATATTTACTTATAAATAATTTACGTATATATACAGTTGACAGTAAAGATAAATAAATAAACCGAATGTTCCTTTTTAATCAAGCGCGCTCACACTCCACGAACAAAACTGTATTTAAAACACAATACAAATGGGGCTTCTGTAAAAATGGCCATATGCATACGTCATCACGATTGTTTGCCACCAACGTAGCAAGACAAGCGAGGAAGAAACTAGAAAAAATATATTAAAATGACAATATCCGTGGCATTCTTCAAACAATAACGAGTGGTGTGGGTTCGAATTTTTAATAGGACAGGACGCTTGACGAGATCGTTTCGAAATTAAAAAGTGCGTGCGAGTGAGAGGGGTGGTACCAATGAATAGATCGCTCCTCTTCTTTCCGGCACGTGGCCATTTCGCCCATGAATATTGATACCTCTCATTATGCGATGGATGCCTGGTTATAGATTGGTTGTTGTACGTGTTCCAAATTTTTATACGTTTGAGATTTTTTGAAAGAGAAGAGAGTGAGTTTTTGGTTTTTGTTAATTGTTTGCTTCGGTAAAAGCTTATTATTGGTTTTATAATATATTACTTTATTAATAGGAACGGTACGTCCCCATCAGTATCCGATTTTCTACGAATTACACAATAAGCATATTTTTACATGTACGTAAAGTGTATATTTTATTTGGTTTTCATTTCTCAAAAAAACTTGAAATTAATTACAGTACTCGCTCAAATATTAAGCGTGCGATTGGTAAATTGGTAAGCGGTTGATTTACACAAAAAGGGTAAAATTTTAAAGTGTACGAACAAATATTAATATTAATCGTGTGGCTTGTAATTAACATGTAAATACTAAAAATGCAATTATTATTTAAATATTCTCACAAATATCGTAACGTCTAAGTAATAGAAACACAAGTCTTCTCCTACACAGAACAGGCGACTTGATAAGGATAGCGGGTAACCGATAGATGCACGCAAAGGCAAACCAGTCTGCGTGCCGTGGTCTAGGGGAGGCCTATGACCAATGGACGTGCAAAGACTGACGGATGGTCAAATATCTTAAATGTGTGATTACCCTCAAAACAATTACGAGAATTATTTGTATATTAACGTTTATTTTTCGAGTAAATCGGAACAAACAGATAAACATTTGCACTATGTAAAGTGTATGTTTATTTTCAGTGTGCTTCCGATAAATCGAATTTATGAAGCTCACACATCCGGAATTCATAGTTATTAAGTAATCAGTGGGCAGTGTTTGGCGGTAAATTGGGTTAGTTTAAACTGGTAAACGGTGACTATATATGTAATGATAAAAGTTTTATTTTTGACTTATAAAAAAACAATTTTGATACCGCATTTCATAGGCTGGTTCCTGTCGTATAGAGAATTGCAATCGCTATTCAACGCAGGGCTGTTTTCAACGTTCTTGGCACCATGCTGCAAGGAGTCCGTGTCGTTGGATTATTTACGTTAGGATTTTGTTAAAATTAGTTCAAATGTATTAAATGTAGTATAGGTATTTTTAAAAGTATTTTTTATATAGCCCTATATATTTGTTTGAAGCCTAAAATTATATTATTATATAGGACGCCTTCATCCCCGTTTATGTTTATAGGAAACCTGAAGACATTCTATCTCGACCATCAACCTTATCTTTCCTTAAAGCCAAAACATATTAACAAGAACTTTCTTCTTACTTTATTTCTTTCCAAGCGTATCATATCTATGTATATCTTCAACCCTAATGATTTTACTTCTAGACCTCCAACCCTATACATTTTCCTTGAAACATTAAAAAACATCACATCTAGACCCTTCCTCTACACATTTCCTTGAAGCCTAAAGACCACATCTAGGCATCCAATCTTATATATCTCATTGAAACCTAAAGATATCATATCTAGACCTCCAACCCTATTTCCTTGAAGCCCGATCGGTTCCCCAAATACACGGCGCCACCGCAATGTACAAACGCCCGTCAACCGTACGCCTCGGGCACCGAGGGTGGCGGGGGTGCGGTTCATCCCTTTGATGTTGCGCCGCCGGCGTCTGCGAACGAAAGCTGACTAACCGACGCTTAGCTTTGTTTTCTAGTTAAATGACGTTTTCAGGAATTACCACTACCACTGCGGGTGACGTGTTTAAGGGCCTTGGTCCTTCGAGCCGGATATAAAAATTCTGTTGCGTATATGGGGCAGATTGAAATGGTTCTATCTTCCATTAGTGTGCAGTTATTTTTGAACGTCTTAATAATGTCCACCATATTTCTGAAAATGTACAAGTTTAAAATATTATAAGGAATTAAATGGGGAAGTGCAATGTTAAGACGAAGTCTATTTAACTTTGTATTTCTTCCAAAAATAGCAAACGAACGTGCATACCATCTGATGTTAAATGATCTTTGCAGCCCATGAATGTCCAACCTCAAAAATGATTAAGTTTCTGCCTCACGTGCCATGGTCTTCTAAACGTCGTCTTCTTATTCCTAAAAAGGAATAAGGACTTGCTTCTAAGAAGAAATAAGTGCTTAGTTCTATATAATAAGAGTTTATTCCTCATTTCTTCTTAGGAATAAGACGATCAGATTTGATGAAGCCATTGTTAATAAGCCCAGAAGCGGGACTAGAACGAAGGGATGATAATCATAAAAAAAAACAGTCAAATATAAATTTTGGTTTAAAAAATAACTCAAATGTATTTCGTAACAACAGACACAAAGGTGCTATGAATATTGTAATAAACGTGTAACGTAATGTCCACATTGACGAAGAGGACGGGACAGTCCAATCGCGCCCTTTGATATGCTAATGGCGTCCTAATATTTTGTCTATCTTATGCAGAGCGTGTGGGTAAACAGTTCCTCGCTTAATTATAGTGGGTAGGATTTTACTATACTATTTGTATCTAATTGAAGGTGATTATTTGAAGTCCCACCTTCAAATATACTCATAATCCGCTGTAATGCATTACTTGTGTTTCGGATGGAGAGATGCGGTTGCCGGCTACACTTTGAAGCGAGGCAACCATCTTAGTCTTCAGGAGTAGCAACGTTCGAGCTCAGGATATCTGTCGTGTTTGTGGTTGAACTTGGATGTCTATGGGCTGCGACTACTTAACATCAGGTGGTCTGCAAGCTCGTTTGTTACTCTATGTATAAAAGGTATCCTTATGATTTGAAAGTAAATCTTAATAAAATCATATACATTTACTTTAAATTTATTTAACGGCTAATCACGATTAAATTTTTATTGCCAACATTTCAAATCTGTTACATGGTTAGGAGTCACGGCTAAACTGTAGTGGCGGTTGGGCTAAAACTTATGTGTAATATATTACATAAGTCACAAATAGTGCAAAGTCTAGTGCGTACAGATGCAATTAGTGTTGCGTGTCGTGATATGAAACGCCAAAAAAACGAACTAGACGTGGGGTAGATCTATTAACTAATCTATCACTAGCATCTGTCAATAGTTTCTCCAAAAGTCTGTCAAAAGTCGTTAATCGTGATTACCCGGTACCCAGTAAAACGGATAAAAATGTACATTTATATAAATATCCGGTCACAAAGGTTCGCATCCCTTCACCCTCAACCCCACACCTATAAATAAAACATACGTTGCAAAGTGACGTATTATGAATATTATGACGTTATACAAATAATCTAATTTGCATGTTTCTAATCTATTCAAATCGACTTTCTTTGATGTTCTGTGCTTCGTTTAGACTGTACACGATGCAATGTGATGAAAATAATTTCGTAATGTAAAGAATGTAAAATAATAACGTAAGATAAAGTAAAATAAGATTACATTTTACAAATGTTTTTTGATTTTTATTGTAAGTAAAAAAAAATGAAAAAAAAAA
>DWON01003359.1:0-18211 GCA_018251015.1 Phocides pigmalion okeechobee
ACATGTTGCTTTACGGGGGGTTATGAGGGTGGCGGTAGTACCGCCCCGGGCGAGCTCTAACGGCTCTACCACCTTTCAATTTTAAACATTTTTTCTTGATACACTTATATTCATTTCATATATTTATTGTTTACCTATAGAACCAGGATCCCTTCTCTGGAATATTTTTAGGCATAAATTGACTTCTCGATTCTGTCAATCTAACTACACCCGTCAGCTGAATCTCTCCTTTCACCATAGAGGCTTGTCTTTTCTCTTTAGATCGGAGAGTTTGTGGAATCCAACCTCTGTTTACGAGAATCACTTGCCTGTGTAAAAAATACATATCTTTTAACACTTTGACTGCAGCTTGGATATATGATCGGGGAAGTATTTCTGGAGATGGCCCTAAATTGGAGATTATTTGATTAGACTGAAGATACATCAACAAATTACTGTAATATTGTAATTTTTGCAACCTCGTATCATCTACGAAAACAAACATAATGTCCGCCCCAGTGTTAACTGACAACTCACAACAGCACTTTTTTTCTGCAAATGCATCGCGTCCAGAATTACATAGCACTGTTGTAGCCGCAGAGGAAGCATTAATACAAATTTACAATAAAAAAATTAAGTTATATTTCATTAAATAGCTTCAACTGAGGTAACTGCTATTATATTTGAGGTAACTGCTATTATATTATACTGAAAAATATAAATTAAATACGTAAATATGAATATTACACCAATTTACGCATCTCTTTATCAATAAACTTACCCAGTTTCAGACAACTTGAATGGAGTAATAACGAGCCAACCTTGATTCTTTTTAGGGTCTGACATAAGCGACCCGGCCCTTGGTATTGCTGATTGATTTTCTATAAAAGCTCTGGGGCCTATCAATATTTCTTTTTCATGAATAAATTCTCCAAGT
Organism: Phocides pigmalion okeechobee; assembly: GCA_018251015.1. Taxonomy (NCBI): domain Eukaryota; kingdom Metazoa; phylum Arthropoda; class Insecta; order Lepidoptera; family Hesperiidae; genus Phocides; species Phocides pigmalion. The sequence goes on from DWON01003359.1 coordinate 917, forward strand.
ACTTTCACTGGTCTGTATTCCATTGACTCTAACTCGTTAAAGCTTAAAATTCAATATCAATTAATAAATTACATTAATGCTATATTAATAAGTAGATATATAACACAAAGAAAAATGCATACTCATGAGGCATCTCAACAGGACTTGCATTGGTCTTAGCATGAAGAATGTCTATGAGCTCAAGTTTCCATTGCAGCCGATACACCTGCCAGCAACCAAGCCCAAATGAAGTAACAGGAATCATCTAAAATATCAAGAAATTTATTAATTCTTTATGGAAAAAAGAACAAATATTAATTAACACTTCCCCTGCAGATTACATAACTGCTGTGTATTACTTGGCACAATGCACTTGTAGCTTGTACACACTAGTGTTGTACAAACAAATCTGTATGGATTATTGGTACACACAATTACTGCGTTTATGTCTTTGCTACAAGACTGAGGCAGATATTATGTCTATGCATTTGTGGATGCTACATGGATGCTAAAAAACTCAATATTACAGTGAATTGTAGGCGCATCTTCAGTCTAAAGAATACAGCTCCAGTTTAGGCCGCCTCCTGCAATGCTGACTCGATGTAATATATGAGCGCTATAGTCAGAGTCAATCAAAATAAAAAATGATATATACAAAAATAATACATAATTATAACAGTTTACTTATGGCTACCATTTTAATGTTTTTGGCATAATAAAACTTTACTCTTACATTGAAGAGCCTTCGACAAATATAATAACATATCAGCCAAGTTACATTATTACATTTTGCTTAAAAGCCACCCAAAATGCTTTGGAACATTAAAGCCATTTATAATTTGTACTGAAGAATTTTTTGTCAAATTGATCTTGAGGTTACTGGTCTCCGAATAATATATAATAATAATTAAAACAAAATTTAATAAAAACTCTCCAGCAAAAAAAATTACAAGTATTGTATTGCTTTTCGTTTCGAAGATTGCCATAATATCTACTAGATCTTACTCAAATATTTAATGATTTTTAAAAAATTGCTCGATGTCGGCAATTGAAGTAATGGCAGCCCTGAGTCAACTGCTTATTAGGTAACCAATAAACTCACCAGTAATACCCACTTTATAACCTCTCCAGGTTCTTTATTTTTGTTTCCTTTAATTTTTATGGAGTGAGTGATTCGAGTAGTTTGTCTGACCAAATTTATCGTGACCGATCTTGGCGTTTTGCTGGTGATAGTCGCTAAATTGCGGCATAGTTTTAGAGCACTAAACATATTTGTAAAACTTAAAGGTGATCACATATATGTGATATATTATTTGGCAATTGCGTGTAATACGAATTGGTAAGTTAAATTCTAATCTAAATTGAAATATAAACAAAATAAAAATCAAAATGTACACTTTTTACTTATCAAACTGCAAACCAACCAAACAACGAAACATCCGACCAACACATAACAGATAAAAAAATCACAATGACGTTATGTCACAAATAGCCACAGAATAACAACGGAATAACAAAAGATGTTAATCTGAGATCTTCTACTCACAAGGATTACAACAAAGAATATACAATGTTAGCTAAAACAAATAAAGACAAATCAAATATAAAACTAAAAGTTAAGGGACGTTTCCGCCAAAATTTACTCCACAGAATATAAAAATTACGAACCAAAATGGCCCAAATCTATAATACTACATTCATGATACATCATGGAAGTTAATAAATTGCTATTATATAAACATTTTAATAGTAATTCTTAAAATACTACCACTTAAATTAAGATATCCGCACGCTCGTTTACTACTTTTCTTCTATATCTTTAAAAATATTTTCTATCTATTCTATATAAATAATGAAATTATAACTGATCGCTTTCTGTACTTCATGTACCTAAAGAAAAGATATATGAGAAAAACTATTATTAAGAGCCTTTTTTAACGCCATAGAACCCAAAACAATAGTTTTAAATAAAATAAATTTAAAATTGTGGGTGCGAGCCTAAGTGGTAGCTGTATTTCACACGGTTAGCTCTACGTCACTTTATGCGTTAGCATTTCTAGGATACTTTATCCCTATAGGACATTTTAATTACTGACGGCTACATGTTGAATATTGTGAAGAGAATAGTAATTCACTTTGATCATTGTGTACTTTAATTTTTTTCTTTAATAAAATCTGGAAAATCCCGTAAATTAAAGCACATGTGAACGAAGTCGCGGACAGCGGCCAATGTAACATAATAAACAGGGGTTTACTTCATATATTTTTCAGGGATTAAATCGGAATGAAGTAAATTCGTATGAGGGTCAAGTTTACAGAATTCGTAATCTACCGTCAATATGATAATCATTCTATAAATTGTTACTAAAACGGAGACCTATCTGAGTAATCATACCGAAGACCGATGGTTTTAGATACATCCGTTTGACAAAGGCAAAAGATTCGATAAGGAAAATTGAATATTGACTTAGCAGCACGCCCGACAGAGAAGTTCGGCGGTAGATTAATGCCGGTTGATGATAATATAGATTTTCTTTGAACAAATAAGTATTTAGGAGACTGGGATCGCGTAATTATAAAACAAGAGTAATCTCAACAATTTAAATGAAGTAGTTAATGACTCAGTTTAAGCTTGAAAACATAAAGTTTGTTTTGATAAAAATATATATGTTATACATTAGGCATAATAATTCCAATACTTCGAAAAATGTGATGAAATAATTATATTACTACCATTACAATGTAACTTTCAAAAGTTACCATCAATGTAAAATATAAAAAATTGTATGCAACAATTTATTATATAATCGACAGATGTTTTACTTTTATTTATCTTTTGTATAGATATCACATGTGGCGTATACGTAGGTACAAGTTGGCGACACGTTGTCCAAAATAATTATACCTACCTACATACTCAGTTAAAGCATAGATAAAAATAATAATTGCGGACACAAATATCGATTAGAAAAATATCGATATACCTATTTTCTGATTTTGATTATGATAGATTAGATTAATACAGCTGGTATGTATTTCAGTCATTTTTTCAGTGTAATCGTTAGCTGATAAGTATTACCTACTAGTCTAGTAATAGTAATACCTTCTGTACCTGTAGTACGTGCCCGAAACTGCGGCGCGGCGCAAGTTGCCTCACTTCACTTGTCTTTGTTCAGTAACTCACTTCACAGGTTCATATAATTCGGGCAAACTGAGGCGGTGACGCGGCACCGGTACTCTATTTGTAGTCATTGGTGGCAAAATAACTCTCTCGAGTTTCTAATCGATATCTGTAGCGGGTTAAGTCCATAATTATCCGTTTGTTTGAATTTAAAATTTGAAATATCATTGAATACATTTCAGTGTACAACAACTTGTGAGAACCACGCTCTTTCCTTCATGGCATCAGGATCAGAATCGATTGCGGTTTGTATTTGCTTTTATTTTATATTTTTAAAATATTATTAATACGTATTTCGTACTTTAATTAATCTATTTTGTTGTTTTTTTTTTTGATAAAGAGCTACTCATCATTGAATTTTTTAACGCGCATGCGTAAATTTTTGATGTATTTTTAACGTTTTGTAATGGAAAAATGGAAAATGAAAAACCTAAGCCTGATAAATGTAATAACAATATGTAATAATGTAATCTAATATTCAACCTCGGTACCTTATATTTTTATTAATTTAATGTTCCGGCGGTAAATTGTGCCTGTTGAAATATGTTTTATTGTGGTCCTTAATAATTTACGATACAGATATTTTTCATTCATTACGTTATTTATAATTCGTTGTAAGTTTAAAACAAAATATATAAAATAACTATCCCTCTAACAACATGTCGCAGGCCATTTTGGTAAAAAATAATTGAACTACAGTAAAATATATTAATGTAGTTACCGATAGTCCATAAATTAAATAGGGTAATATTGTATTTAAAGTAAAATCAATAATGATGGATATATATTACTATATTTTTAAAGATGGGAAAACTATAGTTCGACCGGGGAGGTATCACCGCCGCCGTCATAATCCACCGTAAAGCGTTACTTGTGTTTCGGTTGGAGAGGTGCGGTTGCCGGCTACACTTTGAAACGAGGCTACGATCTTGGTCCTTGGGAGTAGCAACTTATCTACGCTCGAGCTCAGATAGGACTTAAATTGTGTTTGTGATTGTACGTGGATTTCTATGGGCTACGAATACTTGATATAAGGTGGTTGGCATGCTCATTTGCTACTCTTCTCACATAAAAAAACAATATCAAAGGATATAACTTGGCTGAAACCGAATAGTTTATTGTTTTCTAGACTATTATAGCCTAACAAATTTCAAGCAACAAGTAAAAACAAGTAGGCCTAATAATTAAAAAGATAATAATGTTGAATAACAATTTTATTAATATTTTGGTAGAATTAATACTTTAGATAGTAGATTTGTACCAAGCTCTGCTTAAATATTCATAACAAAATCTATTAGACATGAAAAGTGGCCGCCATTTTTATTCGACTATCAACAAGGAAAGGGTTCTCAATTTAACTGATGTTTTTTGTATTTGTTCTATCTGTTGTAACTTCCAATCAATATATTGACTGAGAATATTTAAACAACACAGTCTAGATCTAGGTCTTTTGTCCGTCCCATTTGGGGTGTCCATTGTAGATAGATAGTTCAAATGTTTGCAAACCATTTTCAGCAGGCTTATTTCATTGAAAGAGTTTATTTTTGCGTAATTATTTTATCAGATCGTTAAAAATTCGATGAACTCTTTCGATATATGTAGAGTTGAACTTCCACTATCATATATGTAGGTATATTGGATATTTTTACGTCGTCTCTCTTATAGACGCGAATCCAATGTCGATCAATGAATGCCAAAACTGACATCAAACGATCGCTACGGATACCAACCAATTCATAACAAGCAACAAAAACTGCATTTATTCCAGAGGAAAGTGCCTCGCAGATACCATAATTTTGGGGGCATAATGAACATTGGGCCAGTCGTGTCAAGCTATTCTTGCTGTTACCTCATGTAGAAAAAATACGAGTAATATATTTATAATGCCGAATGGTGTAACTGTAACGTGCAACAATGTGTGCCAAAAGTATTACTGTTTTTTATCCATTACAATACCTAGATAATTATATTTTTAAATGTGAGAGTTTGAGAAAAACGACTACACTGGTTCACTTATTAAAGTAGCGTCACAAAAGAGAGTAGGGGAAGTATTTTCCCCTACTCTCTTTTGTGACAGATGCAAATAATATTTTGCCACTCGAGGTCACTCATCTTACTCTTGACCATATCGAACGTCGCTTAGTAGATGTACAGAAGCTGCCATTTATTGCATGATACAATTACAGCAGTAGATATCCTAGGTTAGAAGCTTATAGATATTCTGGTTATAAATATACGACCACATTTTAAACAGTGATTATTCTATTTAATTTCGGAATGTAGATCCTCAACCTCTTAAGACATTAAGGGCCTGCGTACAGATTTTTCATGAAATTGTAGAGTTATGCAGTCCACTCGATGGTTGGTGATCACTGCTGCCCACGGACATTTTTGTCCAACTTTAACCTATATCTGAAGTCGATCATATTACATGCGCTACTCCTGGAGACTAAGATGGAATTCTCCAATTAATTTTATCTGTCTTAATGTTCACTTCACACCGAGATTTTAACTGGCTAGAAATAACTTCTTGGCTACGTAATCTAGTTGGGGTCCATCTATCGTACTGATCGTACGTTAACAATACTTTTCCATTACAGTGGTTGCAGTGGTTGGTTCGGAGCAATGACTTCCCCCAGCTATGGATGGCGCAGAAGACCTACCTAATCTCCCAGGCAGTTTACTTACTGGCCGGCGTCGTGACACTCATTCACGGTAAGATCCCAATAATTTAAATGATACAAGAAGCTGGGTTAAATCATGTTTAAGACAAAGAAGCTGATAAATGTGGAGTGGATATATGTTGATCTGGTTATTTTGATGAATGATAAAGCAAAACTTTTTTCTAATTTTGTATGTATACTAATTTATTGTATATTTTGACCTTTTTAATAGATGAAAAGAAGTAAACCAAAGAAAAATCTGTCAACTAATTAAAAAAGTATATATCGGCCAGTATTATGAAATGTATGTTGATGATACCAGCAGAAGTAAAAATGCAACAGCTCTCAGATCTCATTTGATAAATGCCGTCCCTGAATATTAACACTTGTGCAGCGCTACGCGCTTGCGGCTTGTACACACATGTGTTCTACGTACGGATCGATACAGATTTTTACGTACAATACAGTCGTGTACAAGCCCCCAGTACGTTACGCCGCGTAATACATAGCAGTGTAATACGCGGCAGGAAAAGTGTTTATATACCTGTGTTGTAGGCTATTTCCGCTGTGCCTACTTTTATAATATAATATATGCATATATAATTGTCCTCAGCCTTTAGGAAGGGTGGAAGGTGGCCATACTTCTGGCTATGTACAGTCCTCCATGGCCTTTACGCAGACAACTTCTGGCATATCGTTGTTCCGGAGTATGACAATTTTTGGCATTCCCAGACCCCAATTATGTTATTGGGCGGTCGACTCCCCCTTCATATCATATTTCTATGTAAGTATACATGTTAGTTAATTTTATATTGTATGCAGCAAAGAGATGCATAGATAGAAATATACTCATTATTGTTCGTACACCACCATTAACGTTCACATAAAGAAAATGTGAGCAAATTGTATAAACAGTGAACGACTGTCTTCGTTAAACGCATATTTTGAAGCAACACCACATATGTATGAAAATTTCTACAAACACATTCATCTTAATAACTTAACACTTCGACTGCCACGCTCATATATTACATCGAGTCTGGATTGCGGGAAACTAAACTAGAGCTCTTTTCTCTAGACTGGAGATGTGCCGACAATTCGCATAAATATTGTATATCTAGCATCAGTGTACATCAACCAAACACAGACGTAACGTCCACCTTCAGTGTTGTAGCGCTGGCGTAAACATAGTATGTGTTCGCCCGTAATCTATACAGATTTGTACGTATGTACGTACGTACTAAGTAATACACAGTAGTGTCGCAGGGAAATTGTTAACTAAATTGTACCCCGATCGTTAGTCCATATAGTGTAAAATATCTCAAAGTCTTTGATTATTACAGACCCAGCATTTATATACCACGCGGCTTACGCCGTATCTAAGTTGAATCTGCCCAAATACGCGGAGCCGTTCGCCGTGGGCTTGGTCACCGTGTTAATCGACATTCCTTACGACATCGTGGCTGTGAAATTCGTGCACTGGACATGGCACGATACCGACCCCAACGTATACGACCGTCACTACTGGGTGCCTTGGAACTCCTACTACTTCCACGCTACGTTCGCAGCCAGCCTTACCTTCTTCTTCCATGCCAGTCGGAACTGGGTCATCCAGAAGACTCGGTCTTCTCATAACAAGCCTCTCTGGAAAGCTGACGCGTAAGAATAAGTACCATTTATGTCTTGTGTTAACGTTCATTAAAATATTTAGATAGCGCGGTTTTATGTAATACTTCCAAACAGTAATATTACACGTTTCCCACGAAGGCAATACAGGTATAGTTTTAACAGGAAAATACCAAGACTGTACCGCCCTCGGCCATTTTAAAATGAAGCAGTTATCGAAATTTTTGCACTTGCAAGTGGGCTAACCACCTTGATCCTTGTGAGTGGCAGCAGATTTATGATTAGGTTCTAGCAAGAATTCTATAACATAAAATAGGAGTATATATCCTAAGTAGATTACAGACGTCCATCAGTGACTTTTTAATGCGGTAGACAGTTACTTTACTAGAAAACACTTTTAATTTCCTTAAAAAACGCAGACTGAGAGCCACTTTGCTGCTTTGATTACATAAAATAATCATGTGACAGGAAACTGGTGGAATGGAAGTCATTGGCCATCGCTACAGTGCTGGGAATGCCGGGCGGCGTGCTCCTCTTCGTCCCCATATACCACCCGCTGCACGATATATACAAGATACATACGGAAGTAACTTTCTTCGTCCTCTTCGCCATCTTTAGCCTAATCGTTCTTCACGGACTGCTTAGCGACAGGGAGAAAAATAAGGAGAAGTAAGCCTTTTAGTTTTTCCTGTTTTATTTATATATTTTTGCACACGGTAATATCAATAATCAAACATTAAATAATTGTTGAAAAAAAGTTATATTTATTACTTGGAATGTTAATTGACCAAAACCTAGCTATCTACCAATTTTATTTACTTTTTAAATTCAGTTTAGTTTAAAATGATACATAGAGGCCACAATAGAGGAAACAAAATTTGCCATTTATATTGCGCATATTTTCGTAGAAATAATTCTATTTCAAAATTAAACGTGGAATTACATACATTTTATAAGATATATGTTTCCAAGTGTAATTTGGGAATATTCATATAATTATTATTTTATATTATAATATTCCAACATTATTTATTTATAAGTTAAAAATAAAAATGGTAATGTGACTCAAAATCTGTTTGATTGACATCGCTGCTGACAAGAAATTTCGATCATATTATGCACAGAGAATTGGAATCGCTATTAAACGCGGGAATGCGTCTAGCATTTTTGGCACCGTGCATGCATGGGTCCCTTCAGATTGTTTATATTAAGATTTTATAGCAATTAACATGTAAATAAGAATATTCAAGAACTTCAGACTTGACTAGAACTTCATACTATTTGTTTTTCATTTTTTCATTGTTGTATTTTTAAAATATTAATAATTACAGATTGAGTGTGATGGACTACGTCCTCATTCTGCAACTGGCCATTCATTACGTCATATACTGGGTGTTCGTCGTGTTCTTCCACCCGGAAGTCGAATGGTCTTCAGGATTCCATGAACCCGTTGGAGATTGCAACGCCATGGCCAGCCTGGTGACGCCTTTTGGACAAGTGAGTTCAAAATTACATTGTGAAATATTGTTTCTCAAAATTTTAAGTGTTCAGTTTCCGGCTCGTAAAAAACACATTTTCTCTGAGAACGTCAATCTAGTTCATAAAAATACCTTTTCCTTGGGGACGTCAGTTTCCAGCTCAAAAAATATCTTTACCCTGGGACATCCGTTTCCAGCTCATAAAAATATTCCTTCGGGACGCCAATGCATCCGTGATCGACTTCTGACTCCTGGAGTTGGCAACTAATGTTTACGAGCGGCAACGACTACTTACCTTAAGATAGCTCAGTAGCTATTTCAGTAACAATAAATACAGTATTATTTTTGGTTCCAAGAACGTTAGCAGCATTCCCGCGTTGAATTGCAATTGCAATTATTAATTGATGTAAAATATTTTACAGACCTTACAGAAACGTAAATACTTGTGCGTTGATGATTACGACGAGGGCTACTTTAACTTCCACTGCGTCGGCGGCAAGAAACCCCACCCTGGAGCAACTTGGTACACCATTTGCGGAACACCCTTCGAGTAAGTACTTAACTGTATTTTTTATGTGAGAAGAGTAGCAAACGAGCATGCACACGACCTGATTGTAAGTGGTCGTAGCCCGTAGACGTCTACGTACAACCACAAACACTTCTGAAATCTGAGCTCGAACGTAGGTACGTTGCTAATCCTGAGGACTAAGATGGTCGCCTCGCTTCAAAGTGTAGCCGGCAACCGCACATCTAAGAGTTTTTATTCAAGGGAGTTCGTGTCCATGCATGGTTCCAAGAACGCTAGATGCATTCCCGCGTTGAATAGCAATCGCAATTGCGCGAGATATGAACCAGCTCTCTTATCTTTATGTTAACTAAATAAAAAGCTTCATTGAAATTACGGTCCTTTGGATCATTTCCCAAAACGTTGGCGATATGACCTCCTTGATTTCTCGTTTCATTTATTTTACTTAGTCTGTGTACTGCACATGTCTGGTTATGTCCTTATCATAATTTGTTTTACAGAAATCGTATGGAATATATCATGATACTGTCCACCATCTTGGTAGTCGCCGGCGGCGTCTTCTACGGACTGTACTTCAGGACGATACAGGAGGCGCCCGTGAAGAAATCTAAGACTAAATAAACTATTATTATAATCTTATAATCTTCATCTTATATTCTATATCTAATATAGGCGCAGTTAATCTGGATAACTTAAGTCATTTTAACTTTAAAAATCATTAATTTATTTTGTATTGTTTCCTTTTCGAAATTCACCCCTTAGGGGTTATAATGGTATACAAATTGTATGAAAACTCGTCATTTTCGATTAGAAATATTTAGAATGTAGTTTTAGGATAAATAAATAGTGTGGCAAGAGCCTTTGTACTATCACTTTTTTGACTGTGAATGGAAATATCGTCTGAAAACCTTAAGCTTCTCCCTAAAGTTCTCAGAGGTGTGTGGAGTCTACCAATCCGCAGTTGATCAGATAATGGCCTAACTCTTCTTATTGTGAGGAGATTTGTGTCCACCGGTAAACCCAATATATTGGTAAAGTGTATACGTATTGTAGATGACGATGTTTCCATAATCTTCATTAGTATTAATTGTAGTGACTACAATGTCTATTATCTAATCAGGGACGAACTCGCGAACAAGAGTTCATTTGTCTAATAAAATAGCGGTAGAACTATCACAAGTATGACTGCCTTGAAATACACAGCGTAGTGACGATTCTGTGGTACAGTGGACATGCAATATGCTTCAGTTTCCGTTTTACGAAATCATGTATTAATAAGTTTTCTTCCTATCTATAAATTAATCCATTTTGCTATGGTCAATTTTGGTAAATGTCTGAACTTTGTGAAGGTTTTTCTATTAAAAATGGATATGGTTTCGATGAAATTGTTTTATTTATTTACCTATTGTCATATACTTCTAAGATCAGAAAAGAAGTTTAAATTAGTTATTAAACAAACATTGAGTGAAAAGGCGTATTATAATACCAATGATTATCTAAATGATAAACTCATATGGTCAGAAACGACTCCAGCTCCACTTGCTCCATTAATTTAAATTTTTATTTGTAAATTAAATTTTAAAGATGAAAAAGATGTGTGTTTTGGAGTGTCTTTCGCCGACTCTTCTCCAAAACAAAACACCTTACGAGTCGGTGGTAGTTTATTGACGGTGTTTCTGCCTGCAATCTTGTAGCGCCGACATAAATACAGCACTTGTATTCGCTCGTAATCCATACAGATTTGCGCGTACACATGTGTGTACAAACCGCAAGCGCGTAATACACAGCAGTTGTGTATCCCGCAGGAAAAGTGTTAAAACAGACAATTTGCGTGCTCGTTTGCTACTGTCCTTATTTAAAAATTTTGGTATAGGTACGTACTCTTAAGAAAAAGTTAAAATTAATATCAATTTATCCAACAAATGTTTACGTTTTAAATCTACGCGATTACTATGTTATATTTTAATTTATAAAGAATTTAGAAGTAGGTAAAGTAAATACTTGCCGTAAAATGGGCTCCTAATACTTTGACTGCGGCGCTTATACTAAGTACATAGAGTCAGCGCTAGGGGAGGCGGCCTAAGCTGGAGCTGTTTTCTATAAACTGGAGATGAGGTGAAAGATGCACAGAAATGTTTTATTTTTTAGCATCAGTATAACATTTATTGTTGACGTTTTTTCCGCTCGCAGTCTTGTAGCGCTGAGTAAACACAGCAAATGTGTTCTTCCGTAATCCATAAAGATTTTTTCGTACACGACAGGTGCTTACAAGTCGCAAGCATTACACAGCTGTGTTGTACCCCGAATGGAAAATGTTAAGATAAATACAACTAGATACTCTCGATTTGCGGTGTATGATTACTTTACTCCAAAGACTACAATATATCTTTACTCTGTGAGCCTATTGTAACAATCTGTGGAAAGGGCACAGAATACATTCGAGAATCTATGTCATAAATGTTAATTTTTATGTATTCAGTTGCGACACTTGGACGACAAATCTATCGATTCTTCTGAAAAACAATATAAAAGTATGATCCGATTGTTATGCCTAACGTTCCGCAAGTACCTATTCCACAAAATGTTGAGATTATGACAACATTAAAGGCAAAAATAAAATAGCGTATTATAACAGAACATGAAAATACTAATAGGTTAATTGTTACTAGGTTATGGTATGTGGCATCAAAGTATAGAAAATGTAATGATAGCTGCAGTTTTTTATTAACTTACAATGAAAAAATTAGCACTATATAATTTTTTCTCCTATTTTCGATTAGTTTGTTAATGCAGATGAAGACTCTATTACCATGGAAAATATGGTCTAGTTGTATTGATTTAACATCTGTATGATTAGCACGAGTATCAGTAACTTTAGTTCCTCGAGGGACCATAAATAATCTACAATCAATTGGAATAATTTATCACTTTAATGATATGTTTGTTTAGACATACAATCACAATAACATAATGCTTAACATCTAAAGATTAACTTGTATCAATATTAGTGCCATTACGGGTTCGATAATAATTATTCTACGAGAGTCAAATCGGAAGCTGGGGGAACAATAAGCATTTATTTATATAGTAAACACAACTACTGATACGAGACAAATTTAAACACAAATTCGAATGTTTAATACTTGAACTTTAATCATACATTTTCTGATTAGGTATGTCACATTGTCTTACATTAACACTCAAAGCATTGGTAGGTATCTATATTAATATAATTGGTATAATAAATAGTAATTCTATTACAAGTGTGCATTATTCCTTGGGCAAATGAAATACTACGAACAGGACATGGAATAGATTTTTTTGTAATCACAGAAATTATATCAACTTCAAAGAATACACCAAGTTTACAATTCAACTATATCAAAAAAGGTAAGGTAGGTAATAGGTACATTATAGAAAATCGTTTCAAAATAATCTTAAATATTAACTTACAATAAAATAAAAAAAAATACAGATTTCGAACTACACTAAAGCTCGCTGCTGTGTATATTTATTAAATAAACTAATAGCAGTAGGGTAATATATTTATCGCCTACGAAATCTAACATTCGAACTGTTGTGACCTAAAGTATATAAGAATGTCTAATATTAGGTCAAAATAATTAATTGTGCATCACAAATAGGTGCGCATCGAGAACTACTTCGATTGCCATTTAAAACTACATTCGATTACAATAGTAAATCTTACGTCGATTGTAAACATCAATATCATTTCACATAACTCTAAACGTGTGCAGAATAATGAAAATAAATATCACAAAACAACGCCTCACAACCGCAAAAATATAGTAGCAAAGTAAAATAAATACATAATCACGTCGATAAACTAATTAGACACACACACTTAACTCGGAATTGTCCTTCCTAGTATATCAAATCAAATTCGAATTGAAAAAGACATACAAATATTTAATACAACTTAAATTCACGATGCTGTGAGTTCAGTAGGTTCACGTTTAGAAGGCAGGTTGCTCACAATATTTATTCTCATATCGATTTATTTGAATAAATTCATCGCTTCTCATAGTAAACTATATTTAATTCAGAGAAATACGTTGGGTTTATATTGTATGGAATGGTATTTGATAGTCTTAGGCAAAATGTTGTCCTTACAACTTATTTATTAAGGTATAAGAATAAATTATAGGTAGGTATACTCGCATCACACCGTGTATCATTGAATGATACCGTTTAATAAAGTTATACTTATAAGAAATTTAACAAAAAATCAACATATGAATACTTAGACGCTTTAGTCAAACTAAGTCGTTGTTTTTAGATGAATAATCCAATGTTGAATGGGTATATTCGCAACTAGTTTATCGTAACACAAAACACCCATGAGATTTAATATCCGAAAGAATAGTGAAATAACAAACAATTGTAAGAATAATATCAAGTTTTAAAGCTGGAATGCCATCAATTATATAGAATGCATCGAAGATACCGTATCGATTTCAAGACGGGAAGTAGGTATACTCAATTTGAATGTTACAATTTTGTATTAAGACGGTAAAGCGTTGGTCTAATAAAAACGGACGGATAGAAGGACTTTTGAAAGCGAACAAGCTAAAATTGTTATATGTTTTAGGGGACGCCAGTACTGACTGTTGGTATGATGGCTCTGAGTACTCAGTAGGTTGAAATGAGAGGATCATTACAGACATAGACAAATCAGATTGCTTTGTCAGCTGCCCTCTCTTCCTCTTTGAGTTAAATATTACATTTACTGGATTATTGTTCATCAATATTTCTGACTCTGAATCTTTCTCTTATTTAGATCGAATAAAATTATATTATACTGGGGTTTATTTAGGAGCAAAGCCAATTCCTTATCAGTAATATTTGGCTATAAATCCAGTGCCACGTAGTACAGATATAGTAGCAGTACCTATTTGCGCCCTATGCAAAAGAAACTTGGATTTGATTTACCATTTTTGATTTCACCATCGTTTCTTTTTGATCTTAATACACTGAATTTCATATCGAATATCGAGTGTTTTTTTATTATTTACGTGTTGCTTTCAATATGTTTAATTTGCGGTCAAACTTGTTACGAAGTTTTATTATAGGTATCTTGGTATATGAGAGTTGGTAGAAGTCAAAAGATTTTACATCAAGTGGAACTGAAGAGAATCGAAGGCAAGTCAAGCTTTGTTCTTTGTCGTCACAAAAAATCTAAAAACAAGTTTTTTGCTTACACTTTGCGTGAATTGTAAAAAATAGTAAATAAGTAAAAAGGTATCTTTATATGTAGAGAAACGGTGTTGCGCCTGCATTTAAGTGTGCTCATAAAAACAGAAAACAATTAATATTAGGAACGAAACTTATGGCCATTCATTACGAATGTGTAAATCTAAGGTTTGCTCTGGAGAAGCTTCTCCACCACGCTGGGGTCGGCCAGGGTGGAGATGTCGCCGACATCAGTGTCGCCCACAGCGATCTTCCTCAGAATCCGACGCATAATCTTCCCGGAGCGGGTCTTGGGCAGACCCGAGGCATAGTGAATGACGTCGGGAGCTGCGAAAGCGCCAATCCTGGTGCGCACGCGTTTCTTCAGGCTGTCCACCAATTCCCTGTCAAATTTGACACCCTCATTCAGAATGATGAAGCAGTAGAGAGATTCTCACTTGATCGGGTGCGGCTTGGACACCACAGCGGCTTCAGACACCCTCGGCTCCTCGGTCAACACCCCCTCCACTTCAGACGTGGACATCAAATGGCCGGACACATTCAGCATATCATCAATGCGGCCAGTCACCCACAAGAATCCGTCTTCATCACGCCTGGCGCCTTTAAAAATAACAACGGAACCCTTTTACAATATGCCACAGAATGAGTGTTACCACAACGGCAACCATACTGTACTAAATACCATGCAGTCCGGTAAACTTACAAATTAAAAATATAAATGTGTTTTAGTATCTGACTATTACTATAAATATAGTACGTAATAAAATTTAGATCATGGATCCCTAAAATTAGAACCGTAATTAACGAAATATTATTAAATTGGACTACTCCTTATTACTATGTTTAAATTTAAAGTATGTGTATTTAAAATAAGGAGTTGTTACTCCCTATTTTAAATATTCATACTCTTAAACTTTTCGTGGTCTAGGAAGGAGCGACGTACTCTAGTCGGCTCCGGGTACAATTAGGTTCTTTGTAGGTATATGAAATTCGTTTTAGATATCCTTGGGCGGCTGTAGCTAGATCATCTCAGGATGCACATTTAACAAACAACATGCACGTTTGAACTCGTTCAGACCGCAAAGAAATCTTACAATCAATTTGAAGAAAAATTCAAGATGTAATCGAGCTCTCACCATCTCCAGTGCAGTAATATCCTGGGAATTTGGAGAAGTACACCTTCTCATAGCGGTCGTGGTCACCGTACAGGGTACGCATCATGCCAGGCCAGGGCCGCGCAAACACCAAGTAACCTTCGCCGGGACCTTCGATCTTTTTGCCGTTTTCATCCAGGATTCTTGGCTCCACACCGAAGAACGGAAATCCCTGTTATAAAAAATGACAAATGTAAGTATAAGTAGTATAATAAAAAGCTATAAATTCATTGCATTATATACTCCGAAAATATCTGTAGGTAAAATTATTAAGACATGCGGACAAATGAAAAGCCGTGGCGATTTATGGAAGGAGTGACGCAGGGAAATAGATAAACGAGCCTATCGAATCTTAAGTAGGTACTCGTCAATCAAATAATATTATAATATTGTGCAATGCTCAACACTTTAAAGTAGTTAATTATTCTTCATAAAAAATAATTATGTACAATGTGTTTATCGGCGTTAATATTCTAGGATTATGTTATATTTAATCGTCTTTTAACTATGATTACAAGTGGCAAACTCATGTTGTTTCCATATTCCTTTGGAAATTTTTCTGTATATATGCTCTATGCCTATTCGAAATTCGGTATATAATAGTGTTAGACAGATAATAATTTTCGCAGACTGGATATCATACACGCAGAATCAATAATAAATCGTATCGCCTATTCCTGACCTCTGATCTAGATAGATGTTCTAGAAATCTAGATTCTAAGGTTTATATCTATAAATACGCAATAAGGGATTAAGTATACCTCAAAAACGAAAACCGAAAGGATTTTATGCCAATTGCAAATGACAATTTATATTTCACGGATGTAAACGGAGATAGTTAATCTGCCTAAATTAATCGAAGAAGTTTAAAGATGATTGCGAATTTATTTTAATAATTTATAAGTGTTAAAAAGATATTGCTCAAATTAGGGTTAAGAAGGGATCATTATCAACGACGACACAGCAACACTTTTAAGACAATAACTCATATAATGCTTCAAAGAATTAGTCATTTACATAAGATTTTTCAATACGTATGTTTAATGTAAATACTTTAATAAATAACCAAACATTAGTGCAAAAACAAAATTGACTCAATTTAACACAGTTTACTCGTAATTTCACACTATTTAATAATTACAAGTTTAATTGGGTGAGATTCGGCTTGACTTCCTCTGAACGACTCATGTAATCAATTAACTCTCCACGTAATCTTTTGGGTATACGTACGGCAGCGCCAGGTTTCATAGGCGTCGCGCCTGGCAGGCTGGTGAGTACGTGACCACCAGTTTCGGTCTGCCAGAAGGTGTCCACGATGGAGCAAACGCCGTTGCCCACTAGGTTGTAGTACCACAGCCAAGCCTCAGGGTTGATCGGCTCGCCCACACTTCCCAGAATGCGCAGGGACTTCAGATCATGTCTGTAAATTTAATATATGAGTGTAAAACTGACCGCGCGGAAGCCCGAAGAGTTG
>DWON01003360.1:0-18209 GCA_018251015.1 Phocides pigmalion okeechobee
AGGACTAAGATGGTCGCCTCGCTTTAAAGTGTAGCCGGCAACCGCACCTCTCCAACCGAAACACAAGTAATGCTTAACGGTGGATTATCCGAGGGGCGGTGTTATTTCCCCGGTCGAACTATGGTTATCTCACCTTTAAACGGTTTACGGTGTTTTTCGTCTACATAGATGGTAATACTATATATAATATAATATAATATTGTAATACGTCCATAATTACAAAAAAGTGCCAGGTATCTGAATTCTAAACTTCCGTGTAGCAAGTCGAAGTTTTACGACTAGGTTACACTGCTTTATCCATCCGAGCACACAAGCAATGTAATTGCTAGTCATAAATCAGTGCTTCAGATTTACGTTACGTGCCAGGGCATGGTCTCAATCGGCTTACTCTTGCTACCAGTGGAATAAAGCGCACACAGCTACCAGGACAATCCGAGCACAATACAGTGCAATCAGCGATACGTCCTATAATTCATGCTAAAATAAAGATAAGACCCATGAACGATATTTGCGATGTTTTAAAGTGCTCTTCACAACAATATCTGCCTTTGCACCTTGTTTTTGCTGTAAGTAATATATGTGTAGTTGTCACGGTCGGAAATATATTAGACGGTATTTGGATGGATAGGTTTTAAACGAATAAATACAATATTGTCAGAAATTTGCTTCATATCAAAATATAACATATTCGTACGATATCGAATTCTGAAAATGTTTTTTACTTGAAAAAAAGTTTTATGTACCCGGTAACTCGTCCGACGAGTTTTATGAAGGAAAAATATTATTACGAAAAATGTTAATAAATAATAATGATAGACATGGTAAGGGCTATAAAATAAGTTTCATTGGAATCGGACGGCCGGTTTTCGTCTGAAACCGTACCAAACAGACAGGGAGATAAAAATTAAAAGATTACGATTTGGTCTGTTATCTATATTAATTACTATTACATTTTTTATAATAGTCATCGTATAAACTCGACTCTTAAAGTTCGTAATTTTAGTATATGGCATAAAAAACTAATTTGAGTCTCCTATGGATTATATTGTTGGTATTAAATCAATTAAATGGATACGTAGGTATTGATAACCTACCACATCAACCTACGCAATGTTAGTCAGTAAAGACATCCTAGCAATTTAATATAATGTTCAAGGTAGTGGATTGAAAAACTAGCTGTTGGTTGCGACTGCGTTCGAAGTAGCTAATCTTACTGGCTTGAATTATGTTAATATTTGCATAGAATTTTTATGACACTTTGTTTAAACAATCACATTACATCTCTGAATTTCTTGTAATTATAGATTCAGATAGTTATTCTGTTCTAAATGGAGTTGAGTTAGGTGTACATGGACTAAACACTAAGTGAACAACGCACTTGTTTGTATATTCAAAATCTACTTTTTACTGTCACAGGTCTATCCCTCCCAATTAGGATTCCATGTATTATACTGCATCACGCTGTTTCACGTATTGGTGAAGCTACAATGCCCAACCTACCTCTGGCATGTTAAAAATTTTGTACTTTATCATCTCAGTCTTTTGATGACCACTGCTAGACATAGGCCTCTCCATAGACCTCCAACGCGACCGATCTTGTGCGGCCTGCGCCCAACGAATCTCAGCGACTTTTATGAGGGAGGGCCGCCGGGGACTGGGGACCTGTTACGTTTGTGCTCTTTCATAATTTGGAGGGTTAATTGCCCGTACTCGCCACATTGTCGGGTTGGCGAATGCAGTAGGTAGATGTTAAACATAGTAAGGGGACGCTGCTGTCCATCGCCTATGTTTATCCCTTAATTGCCTCTTCTGTGATCCACGGGAAAAGATGGAGGGGTCTATTCAAACTAGGAACCACCACGGCGGATTTGGTACTTAAACTTCCTTTGCCTCAAGTCTCTCTTTTGGCTATATTATTTGCGACCTGAGCTTCACCAAATAACGCATTCAGGTACAGTTTATATGAAATATCTACGTTTATATTTTACGGTTAAAAAGCTTACCATTAGTATTACAAAAAAATGTGTAATAAGGCATAACTCCGACCGTTGCAGACGCGAGTGGTGAGATGGCTCGTAACTCATAAATCTTGAATGGCGATAGCACCCACGCCGCGCATCCCAGAAGCTCCCGATAAACGCACCAGATATTACATTTTATTATTATATACGCTTTCCGCCTCTATGCCCATAGGCAACGATATAGTGGCAATTTGAGTTGATATTTAAACTTTATGATTTATCCAAGTAATGATAATTAAATACGAGTATATCTTTTTAATATATTTTCATAATGTATTAACCTTGAAACTTATTATAATAAAATCTAACTGAATAGCGTTTGCAAATCTATGCACAAGATATGAACCCTTGTCACCAAAAGTGTCAACGATCAAAAATTGCAATGAATTATGACTACTGTGCAATCTCTAGTTAAAACAAATAAATATCATGTCGGTTACAAATATTGTAGAAAGTTTCGTTTCCAAAAACGTTTTTGAAAGTTTTACTACGATGAGGGCCTACGAAAATACTTTACAAAGAGAATTTATATCTAGTCTACGAAGAATCTACGAGAATGGTCTAGGAGAATGGAAAACAAAGGAACATCATTTCATTTTTATGTAATGTAGGAATTTTACTTATGAATGCATATAAAATAGATATGTCTCTGTACCTCGGGACCAGAATAGCGCTGCGGCTCTTGCCTGTCGGAAGGGGCAACCAAAAAGATCTTTTCCGTGATCCGGAGGGGTAAGAGTGGGAGCTGGAGCCGTTTCGACGCAGCGATCCTAAGAAGTACGTCATTCTGAGTGGTCCTACATTGACGTAGTAAAGACGAGATTAGGAAACTGGTCTGAAGCCGTGCTAGAGAACACTATGTGAGTTCGTTTCGAGATTGTGGTTTTCTTTATACGGCTGTCCGTATAAAGAAAACCACAATCTCGAAACGAACTCACCGATGGAGACCACCGATGAAATTTTAGTTGTTGAAAATTTCAGGTATACTCAGTCGTACAAACACAATTTAGAATTTTTCAAAAAATATATTAATTACATAATGTCTACTTTAAGATTTTTGTTACTTTTGAAAACATAACGCTTAATCCATTATATGACTCATAAAGAGAGCATGTGTTTGTGTGTAAACGTGTATGAATCTATCACATTTTTGCTTTTTGATTACACTCAAATTCAATATTTTATTTCATTATAATTAATGTCAAGGATACAATGTTAAATTAGTACTTCATTACGGAGATAACATTGCAATATTGAGGGAGGGTTTAAAAAATATTTTATGTTTTAGAGACCAAAATTACTAGAAGGATACGAAACATATGGCCATGTTAAATTGTATAGATAAAGCATTATCTAATGAATTAATCATAAACGTATACGAATATTGTGTTGTAAGTACTCGTACTAAGATACGATTTCATAATTTAAATAATAACTCCAGGAAAATTGATTGCAAGAAAGTAATGGACCTTACATGTTGTTTGGATATTAGATAGGACATCATTGCCGTATATTGTACGGTAGCAAGTTTATTACGCACTGCTATACAAGTACTATGTAAACTCGCGTGCACGTGAAATACTACATCTGATATTGTCGACATCTTTGTACGATTGGATGGAATGCATTATATTAGTACTTAATTTTTTTTATCCATGTGACATTCTAAATTTTTTGGCGAGAATCTTTTTTTAATTTGTATGTCTGTTTGATCAGAGATTGACATTGACAAAAGTGTAAAAACGATTATTTTTTTATTTAATTTTATGTATTTGCAATACGTATTAAGTATTTTCATTTTTCCTTTCACATATGAACTTTAACGACATTAACTTATCACAGTGCTTCGTGCACGCAATATGGTTATAAACACGAGTATAAAGTTTACTCCTCACATATGATATTACAAGATGGAACGTTGTAATTTTGGGAGTTACCGCCATCCTAATAATCCAGTAAAGTAACTCGTAACGTGTCTTGACTTTCTATTGGAGAGATGCAGTTGCCGTCTAAACTTACAAGTGAGGAAACCATCTTAGTCCTCAGAAGTAGTTGCCTGTGGATATTCATGGACTGCAGCGACTACTTAACATTAGGTGACCTGCTCGTTTGCTATTTTTCTTACATCAAAATATTGAAAAGGTCACATAAAAATATTGAGAAGTTATTATTATACATAATATATAAAAGACATACATACATAATATATATATGACCTAGAGACCCAGAGATCATCGGATAGCCGAAGACGCTGAACTTAGAATACTGAAAATTTACACATAAGTTATTTGTATAATGTAATTGAAAACAGCCAAAGGAATTTTGTAAATTTCACGTCTAAGGTGTAAAATATGGGTTGAAAGTTTGTGTCAAAGTGTCGTTATGTCAACTTTTGCGTTTACAAAGCTATGGACAAAATTTATTTGATAAAATTATGAGATAATAAATAAATTGGTGGTTATTAAAATGACATCCTAACAATACTCAAAGGGTGCGGTGTGCGGTCGTCCAGTGACAAGGACTGATTGATGGCTACGTCTCCATCCCAGACTTAGGTATGTCCCGACGTATTTTGCGATATCATTCTACCTGAACAGGTGCATTAGATATTTTACGTTGAAAACTAAATAATCTATTTATAATGTTAGTTACGAGATTATTTAATAATCTGTGAAGTATTCATGTATTTTTTACTTGTATAATAGAAGGAGTAAATAAGAATAGAGTAATTTTATATGATTTGATTAGTGAAACAGTACCCAAATCACTTCATGTTAAGTAATTGTTTCAGTTTATGGAAATCCATACCCAACTTAAATTGAACCTGTCTTTTTGGAGGTTGTACGTTACGTACGTATAATAATAACTAAAAAACTGAAACACCAGACTAATAAATAATGAGTAGAAGACGATGGCAGAAAATTAATATACCTATCGTTGAAGTGTCATTTTAAGTAAATATGTACCAGATTATATATATTTACATTTATAAGACAATGTTCTTATATACAAAACTATTATAGGCGATTATTTGGAATGAGTAAGACTCTTTCTACACTAGTAGTATTATAAATCTGTGGGTTGACAGGATAAAGTCAACATACATATGTTATTATACGATACGTATGCGATGGTATATATCTATGATAATTAAATGATCGATCTCATCATTTGTTTGTTGATGTCTCCATCTAAAATCTATGTTTCTCGACCCGGACACGACAAACTTCTTTTGCGAGATCAATATAGCGCGAGGACCATCTACATCTTGATACTTGAGCTTAATCACTGTTAAACTTTTATAAAACTTGTTAAAATTGACACGAGTCACAAATTTACCTACTTTGTATATTTATATATATGGGAAACCAGTTTAAATGTGACTTTTGAATCCAGGTGACATTCACCAATTTAGTATAAAATAAATTTATCTATTAGATATTCTAATGAGCCCTTAATTTATTTAGTTGTCAAAGGCTCAATATTAGCGATGGCACCGGTCCTGTACCCTCTGAAGATAATGGTTTCCATTAATTTTTTTCAGGTTGTCAGTTAATCTACCCGAAAAGCAGCCTATCCACTTCACATAATTAATGTTAATTTAATATAATCGCATACATGCTTGTTACTTAAAATTATATAATTTTAAAATAATTTTAACACAAAAAACATAAGAAGTCAATTTACAGCGTCATGAAAACAAATTATTATAGGTTTTTTGCATTAAACCAAGAACAATGGTGATGCAAAAAGCGTTGCTAATGGTACAAGCATTAAACAAATTTGTAATAAAAGGATCAAGATCGCCGAATCGTGAGTTCGACCTAACTACCTGTGTCATTCACCGTTCAGTCACAGGTCGCTACGTTCGACGAAAAAAACCCCTTTCAAATGTAAATCGGTCCGACCGACAAAGCAAATTGTCACAAATAAACACTGATACGCTGGGTTTTTGTGAAAGTTTATAAAAACAGCGCATCAGCAAAGGGTCAGACTGAACCAATCAATCTAAGATAAAATTTCTTTTATTGATTTTTTGTCGTCCACTTTTAAGTTTGTTCCCATTGTAAGAATGATCGTTATCCGTGAGAATCCCGATCTCATACATGATGTTTCCTGTCACGATGCGTTTGTAGTCTATGTCAGTGATTTTATACGCCAATTAACGGATCGCATCGGGACGACATGCTCGGGTCCGCAATGAGCTAAATTGAGTTTCATTTTTTAAGATAATATCGAGCTATCAGTTTGGCATACCACAATTATTATTGTCGTTATTATTGACAGGTTGATGTGAGGTTTTAATAACTACAAAAACCTTATAATTATAAACGAGTAATTGTCGTATATAAATATGTACATGTTTTTATACCTACATGTATCATGTAACCCACTTAATTGTTTCTCGGAAACAGGTCGAAATATTTACATGAAATTTAGAATTCAGGGATTGTACTCTTTACGTTTTATAGATACGTAATAAGGAGATTATCGGATTCCGACAAAGGGCGCATAGAGGAATTCGATTTTTAGCCGGCAGAAGGCCAGCATAATCATTGGTTTGCCTCTGGGATTGAGTGGTATTCATGAGGGATTTTCCCTCATTAATTCGTCGACATTAATTCGTCAACATAATCAATATAAGAGCAGTAAAGTGATTGTCGATAGGGTAAGATAAATTAAAAAATAAATAGTTAAATAAATGGCGTCATATTGTGGTTGCAATCTGTTTTTTTTTCATTTTTGCATCGTGATAAAACTTTTGCTTTACCTATGGAAACAAATATCTTCCATCTTCTACCTAGTATTCATTTATTTACAAGTTTAAGCAACATGAATACAAATACAGTGCAACCTTAATATAACGTACCTCAATATAACGATTTCCCCGATTTAACAAATTCTTTGTAATCCCCTTGAATTTTCCATAAGAGTCAATGTAAAATATCCCTTTTTACATTACGAACATTTTTTTCGAACAACGTCTTTATAACGAATTTTCAACTATCAAAAAAGTGTAAATACATCTAATTAACGAATTTTGTCAACTCAAAACTCTACATAACGTTCCCACCAATATTTGACCCTTAATGCCAAAATATGTGATTCAGGTTTCGCGAATAAAACTATTTTTTTACCTCTTTATAACAAATTTTAAACCAACCTTCCTCAATATAATAAACCTCAGTTTAACGAATTACTTGATATAACGAATATTTACTTGTCCCCTTGCGATTTGCTATATCGAGGTTGCACTGTATTTCGTTTTCACGAAAAAAGTAACATATTTTCGGAGTAAATTGAAGCGTCGCTAAATTGCCACTTTTAAAATTAGCCTGTTTAGATCGAGAGATGGAATAACGAAATTTCAAGACGTTATATTTTACAAATGAGTTTAGTATTATTACTGAAAACTACCTCCATTTTATCTTTAAAAGACATATCATGATGGTGATAAAGATATTAAGTTCATTTTATGTAACAGTACTTTAAGGTATAAATAACTGCTGCAGTTATTTAATTTAATTTACTAAGATCTCAGGATAAACAAGTTTGACATGCGTCCTTTACTCCTTAAAAGTCTGTGTGACTGTTTGCAATAAACTCAAAAAGAACTGGACGGATTTTCTCACAATTTTCTACGACAGGTAGAGTGATTCCTGAGGAGGGTTTTGGTGCTAATAAGTTAAGTTTTTTTTGTAAACCGGGCGAGAAATTAAAAAATTACTGCATGAATGTTTGTATAGGTTGTTTCATATTGTGAAAATGTATAAAATAAACGCGGATGAAGTCACGGGCGCAGCTAGTCTGTTATAAAATATCATATTCCAGTATTTTGAAAATAATTTGACATCAAACACGTAGGTATTGATTAACAGGAAAACGCCGTGTAACTGGCGAATAAAAACGCATCGCTTAAAATACATAATGAAATAGTTTTGACAATAGATACGCTTTGTTATTTAAATCGAAGAAAAAGTGAAGAAATAGAAGGAATTAAATCACCTGAAGCTGTTTTTAAGTACAACAAATTGTCGATTAAAGCAAGCGATTATAAAACGTGTCTGGAAAGTAGCTTTTTATTGTCGGACTGAGGTGGTTAAATGGTAACGTACCGTATATTTTGTTTAAAAGTGACAAAAGCAAGCAAAAATCCACGTAGATATTATGTTTTGGTGACGGTTAAAGGTGAGAGAACCGGTATAGGTAGTTTTAGTTCGACCGGGGAGGTACCACCGCCAACCTCAAAATCCGCTGTAAAGCATTTCTTGTGTTTCGTTTGGAGAGGTGCTGTTGCCGGTTACACTTTAAAGCGAGGCGACCATCTTAGTCATCAGGAGTAGCAACGCATCTACGTTCGAGCACAGATAGGATTTCAGTTTGTGGTTGTACGTGGATGTCCATGGGCTGTGACTGCTTAACATCAGGTTACTGAGGTTTGCTACTCTTCTCACACAAAAAAGTTACACCTTGTCTGAAGGTCTCAGGGAGGTTTGATAACATATGTATTATCAGTACCTATAGCAATCCGTATTAGAGCAGCGTAGTGGAATATTCTCTAGATCTTCCCTCTAGTTGCATATTTAAAAGGTCGTGGTCAATCAATAGCAATAATTAGGACGTTAATTATGTATGCAGATGAAGGGTTATGGTTCAACTTCTTTATGACAATTAAGTAATAAACGAGCAATCAGTCCATCTGGTGCTAAATGGTCACTGCCGCAAATATATGTCTATAACCAACTTGATGGAGGTCCCGACAGAAATTCAACACAGGTACGTTGCTATTCCTAAGAACCAATGTGTCGTTTCTTACGTAAGAAAACCGGCAATCTTCCTATCTTAACGCAAATATTGCTTCATTTCTTATGTGAAGTAATACTTGCCTACAGTGTGATTACCGTCTTAGAAGCGAGCCGACCATCCTAGTCCTCAAGAGTAGCAATATCTATGTATTTACCACAAATAGCAGTTCCGCTCTTTTTGGGGTTATATGTAGATGTCTAGAGACTGCAGCGAGTACTTAATATCTGGTGGCCTGTGTGCTCGTTTGCAAATCTTACGTAAAGAACTAAATTGGCGATACCTTCCTGGTCGAACTATACAGGTTCTTCACATTAAACTGTCTTCCAAAAGTGAATTACTTGAAAGTAAACCGACAATCCGTCATTGATAGGAGCTCAGAACAAAAAGAGGAAGGATTTGAATACATTAATCCAAATATTGATTTAACCCCATCAGCGGAAGCAGGTGTAGTTGCACGCGCCCACTCCGATTCAATGAGCGTTTCTCGACTATGAAATTAAATGATAATCACGTCTTTTTTCATATTTGTAGTGTTTGTAAAGTACATTTTGAATACGTCAGGGATTTTCAACCTTTTCTTTACTATAGAAATGGTTTATTTTTAACGCAAAGTATACGTTTTTATTTTATTTGTATTCTGTTTACACTTTTATAATAAAACGATCAGAAAAATATATTTATTTCATTTACGAATTTGTATGTTGTATATATATAAACCAATATTTAAAAATGAAATAAAATAACATTTTAAATTCTTTAAATAGCTATCTGTTGTTTATCGTGTCGTTTAAAATGTTTTGTGTGTCTCGTGACGTCAACATTTTTACGATTTTAATTATAAGTAAGTATTTTCATTAAGTCCGATTTTTATTAAAATAATCTAAGTGTAATTGGGATCCAAAATAAATATTATAAATTGAACTGGAGTGAAGTATAAAATAAAGAAATGTTGACGACACCCGAGCTAACGCTGTCATTACTCATTTTAACGGTTAGCCGGCACCCAGAGAGGGTTGGCCGTCATGCCTCGCGATGTTCGGATAGATGTAGGATAAGTAAGACTTGGCAGATGCGTTACTTCATAATTTCACCGTATCAAAACATTAGGCAATCCTTTTTTAAGCAAATTACCAAGTGCCGTCATTAACATCTTCGAAATATTTTTTTGGGGCCCAATTAGGTAAGGTTGAAAATTGAATTAATTTCAAATGTTAAACCGGTGTTGGTATTTTCGTTGGTCGCCTTCATTTATATTTAAGGGGATTGAGTTTATTATTTGGTAGGTAAAATATTGAATCATGTGATTAGTTAATAAATAATCGAAATAGTCAATGCATAAAGTATCAAAAACTAAACTCAAATATTGTTCGTCTATGATATACGTATATGATTTTTTTTATAAAAGAGTCGAGTTTATGGTATGAAGATACTGTTCAAAAAACATTATACTAACTTAGGTATTTACTAATCGAGATAATTGTTTTCTAAAATTAAAAATGAAATACTAATATATTTAATTTATGTACCTAGTGTACGGTATTCAAAATTTTGGATTGATAGGTAGGTACTTATAGTAGCCTCCTATGTAGACAAATCCCTATCGTTCCTGTCAGATTTTAAAGTAATGGGGTAATTTTTCAGAGAAAGCAGCTTGCTTGCATATGAAATCACGTATGAAGCCGAGGGCGATTGATGACTGGTAAAATCACACACGTTTAGACATACCTAATATTGTGATAAAAGTGATTGATCCTTATAACGTTATCCGCAAAGTTATGAGAAGAAAATACGTGAACGAAATACTAATGTGCTATAGGTAATTTTTAATTTTTAAAAGTGTTACTTATGAGTTGATATGAGACAAAATCAAATAGTCTATAAGTATTCGAAATACATCTACGCCGACACAAAAAAAATAATTAGGGTCCAGATAAATTGTTTAAATAATTTTGTAAAGTTAATAACCGTAAGTTTAATAAACATAATTATCTATATTGTTTCTCTATTGCATATTAACTTACCTATGCAGGTAAAAGTGTTTTATTTTATAATATACGTTGATGATACCGTTTATTATAATATGTATTAAAAATTAATATTATTAACCTACTCATACTTGCAAATTACTGAGGTGTTATTTTTCTTGTAGAGACATCTAGTATCCATTATAGCAATTAATTTCTACGCAAGTTCAAGAATGTTGTTGCGGTAAGTTTAGTTTGCCTTATTTTGATAGATGTCACTGTATGTAAGAATGTGCTGCCATCTATGATGAAATTAACAAATTATTTGCTAAGCACGCATTCTGACTAGTTATACTATTAGTCCATAGATGCCATTTTAGTCAATCGAGTTATAATTAATTAATGTTTTCAAGAAACTATTGCAGTAAAAGAAAAGGAAGACCTACTTTTCTTGCGTTTCTAAATAATTACTGTAAAAATAACCATTACGTGTTATATATATAACACGTATAACTGTGTTTATGTATTTGGTTTGCGGTGAGCTTGCGGTTATCATTTAATGTATGGTTTGTAAAGTTGTAATGGACACTCTAGACGACTTGTACATTTATAACCTACATTATAAGCTATTTGCATCCTATAAATAAACATTAGGAATATATTTGAATAGGTACACGTAGTTTAATGATCTTTCATCAACGTAAAGTGTAAGAAACAAAAATGTTGATAGGTTTAAGCCTATGGAGATAATTTTTATACATGAATTCTTAATAGGTAGATATTATTATGAAAATTCAACTATCGCTCGAATTGTTTGTAACTGTAAATGGTACTAGTGCGCATGCAAATTCAAGATATTTTAGAGGTGAATTAAAACTGATAAATTTTTCAAGGTCTATCTATATCTTAGGTAGCTATCAGATAGTTTTTTTATTCCCATTGAAGTGTGTTATCAGTGGGCGACAATCTTGTCAAGTAGGTACACCAGATGGGGACAGCTCCTTTCCTCCCTGATCTTAAAATACCCTCAAATTAATTCATTAACCTTCGTGTAAAGTGATACAAGGATTTTCTAATATCGACATAACAATAATTTCAGATAAGACAATGCTTAGAACTTTGACTTCTCCGCTTAAAGAATCCACGCTACGAGACCACCAACGCTTGTTTCATAAAATACAGACACACAACTTAAAAAAGTTGTTTAAAAATGTAGTATGCACTTCGTTCGTAAACACTTGATTTGAGGATCGGTACCTGTGCTACGTACAAACTGCTCGATTAAGCGAAGCACTGAATACGTAATGGGAGCAGAGAATGAGCCGAGCGCTCTCAATTCACTCGCAGCGCATAAATTAGCGGCGGAGGCAAGAGCACCGCAATTCCACAAAAACTCCAATCGCAGGGGAAAGTTTGGCGATTAAGCCGCGAGGCGTGGCGTGGCCAGGTCTGCTCGTGACAGTTAGTGCTACCACTTGTTATATCCGCTCAACTTTCGACCCTCGTCAAGGTGCTGCGAGAATTAATACCCACCTCTCTGAATTTATCACCTTCTCTTTTGACTGCAAATGTACGTTTGAGCTAGCTTTCCACGCTAACAAAAAGTTTTAATTATAAGGCGATTAACAATTAGCCCTGCGTTGTTTGTAGATTGAAATAATAAGGTTCATTATTTACTATTTCTACTTTACCTACTAGTAACCAATTACTTAGGTCGGTAATAAAAATATAGAATTTCTGAAGATGTCTGTGGAAGAGCCATTGCATTTTTTCTTTTAGTTACTTTAAGTTTAAATATGAAGTACTAAAGTTTAAAGTCATCCAGTAATATTTATTTCAATGTTTAGGATTTATATCCATCATTATCGTCGACCTATTATTGCTGTTCCATTGGACACGAATCTTCTCTCGGAATGAAAAGGATTGGGCTATACTTCACCATGCTAGCCAAGTGCATTGAAGAACTTTACACACCTTTGGGAAGTAATTAGTGAAATTTTAGGCTTGAAAATTTCCTTATAATATTTTCCTTTGGTATTAATACTGTATACAGGTAGAGTGTAGTCTAGCTTTCCATTAAAAATATATTTTCCTACATAATTCTAAGAACACATTTTTGGTAATTATCCGATGGGAATATATCTACTTGAATAATAAAAGTATGATATGATGTTTAATGAACAAAATAAAACTTTTAATATATTTATTTCTCTACAACTAGAGTAAATCGACTTGTCAATGCAATTAGTCATGTAAGCACGATACACAGGACGGCTCGTTAGAATAAATTTGCATTTTCCTCTAAGAAAAACTGTTTTAATAAGGTAAGAATATGCAAGTGAAAAAAATGTAATATAAAATAGTCGAGACAATGTTCATTATTAATTTATTACTGCCCTACTACAGAGTATGTGTATCTTCCTAGAATAAGACGGGTTAGCCAATAGTCGACCACTTTTGTCAAGTGCGAATTAGTATCCATATTACACCTTCGAGGAATGCATGAAGTAGTCTTAGGGATGCGATTTTCCTTACGACGTTTTTCTTCACCTCTAAAGCAAGTGATAATTAAATTGTAAAACACACATTACTTTGATCTGAGGTGCGTGTCAGAGAACCGAATCCCGAACTCGGTTACAAAGCTTTCACTGTTTTACATTATCACAAGATGTGCAAACATAAAAGGTAAGATTTACACTTTGTATTAACACGTCGATTTTGACGTGCAATTTATTGAAATCGATTCTTAATGATTAAACTCGAAAAGAGCATTTGTTAACATAAGCACAGTAGGGGGAGAAAGCTAGTAAATAATACAGGAAGTCTGAAAGAAAATAAATAACGATTGCACCCACCGATGCCGACGTGCTGAAAGCCTTGCAACTTCCAAATAGCTGTTCTTACACTAAGTGCTGCTCGCGTGAGCCCGCCAACTGAAATATGTTCTGCGAAATATTTCTATATTGATTATGTTGAACTTTCTCCAAGAAACGTTTTACAGTTACGAACTGTAATGCTTTTCCGATCGGTAACGATTGCTTTTTGTTAAAGATAATTATAAATGGCACAAATATTTCACTTTTTTTTGGAATATGTATCCGTTCATTTTATTTTATATAAATTAATTACTGTTTCCCACTGCTGGGTACGGGTCTCCTGTCTGTTTCTCCGCATAGCGTTCTCTTTCACTAAGAAAACTAGTTACACTTCTAGGAAGCATAGATAAGAAACATTTCATTGCGTCTAGCAACTGAAAAAATATTTATTATTTCCTGAATTGAAAATAAATCTATAGTACATTTTTAAGTAACACTGAGGTAACCTTTTTAAAGCGAATACCTGAAATATTTTCAGCAAATATTCGAGGTATTTAATGCCTAAATAAAATTCCTCGATCTAATTGGGAACAGAATTTGCTAACAATAACAAAATGTACCTACTCTTCTAGACTCTAAAGATACTTTCATGATAATATTACATAATAAGATTATTTATTAAATACCTAATTGTGTCAAGCTTTCAAATAATTTTGCAATTAACTTTGTTGGACCAAACATAAAGGACTGAATATGTTTATCAAATTATTATATTTGGGTTCTATCAAAACTACTTTCAATGAAGGGTAATGAAATATTAAAGTCAAAATGATACGTTGGTTACAAGTTGAACATATTCATAATAATTTAAATTTATATTTTTGTATTATTGTTCCAGATACGTTTATTATTGACAAAACAAGTCGTTTTATACTTTATCACAATAATACTTTTCTACCACGGATAAAGCGAAATAGACAGTATTGAAATATTTAAGATAAATATATTATCTATTATCATCGTAGGAGATGAATAGCAAATGAGTATGAAGGGGACCTGACGTCAAGTAGTCGCTGCAGTCCTGGAGGCAGGCAGGCATTGAAGTCATATTCTTCAGATTAAGATGGCCATCTCGCTTTAACATGTAGCCGGCAACCGCAAAATATGCATTTAGTTAATAAGTTAACATTAACATTAAAACAAAAAAAAAGCTTTAGCGTTAACATCACTACATACTTTCCATTCGCCGACAATATGACAATCTTGGCGAAGTCACTCAGGGACTTCAATAGAAAGATAAATGAACTCGACATTGCATCTTATGGCCTGCATCTTAAAATGATCAAGAGCAAGTCATGCCCAACGTCCAAATAGTAGGAAAACCGCGATACTATTATAATATCTATTATTGTTGATTACTTTATAGAATCTTATACGATTTACATCCCATTCCAGATACCGTTATCATTTATATACCAAACGATTTATCCCGGGGCAATCAAGAACACAAAGACTGCAGATAATGAGATCAGTTGCAGAGAAAATATAATGATAATCACAGGTAGTAACGAATCACAAAAGAATCGAATATAAGACGAAGAAATTCTCAAAGACGATAACATGGGAAAAACGCTACCGTAAACCCAGAGCAATAAAGACTGGCAACAATTTATTTATATGATACTTCGGGGAAAAGTTATCCTTGGATCCGGAGAAGGAACGAGGTGAAATCAAGTTGATGCGTGTCGAAACCCGAATGAGAAAATGGGATGTTTTTCTATAGGTACTTCGTAATCACTGCTCTCTTCTGTTCTATTAAATTAAAAGCAAAATTCATTTCTCATCCTTTACATTTTTTTTTATTTATTTGTTGGTCCAACGACGCGGTAAACGGCGGGCAAGTATTGTAAAGCGGTAATCATTAAATTAGGTACTTTTATTTTAACGATTGTAAGCAATTGAAAAACTATTTTGTAAATATTCAACATATGCATATATGTATATTTCTTCTAGTAAGTACTATTCTTTTTTAATATGTCATATTTTTGTCGAAAAAATAATAAACTGAAACAAAGAAGCCTGAGAAGTGCTGGGAGGCTAAAAATACCGGATTATATGTTTTTATGTGAAAAAAAAAACTATTGAAAACATTCACTTGCAAAGATAAACAAAGAAAGATCATAACTATATTTAAGAAACGTCTAGATTATATCATTAAACAAAAAAAATCTAAATCAGTACAGTTTCAAAGAAAGCTACAAATATAAAGTAAAAAACCTATTTTATTTATATGGATGTGGCAACATTTATATAATTAATTATATGGATGTGGCAACATTTATATAATTAATTAAATGTAAATGAATACAAAACTATGTAGAAATACATGCAGTTGGTTTGATTTAAAAACAAACTACAGATACACAAGTTAGCGTGGCGTGGACAGCAACCTGCCTTGTTTCCATATCGCTTCTTGTACTTTGAATGTCATGTATGTAATTAGACTTTCATGACGCTTTTTATCTTTGTTCTAAAAACGCATAAGCTACCCTTTCTTAATGTAAAAAACAACGACATGTGTATAAAAAATTCATTTACTTTTAAATAGTTTAACAATCGTCCTAAAAATATAGTCAATAAAATTCATATTCCCATGTCAAAGAGTGTGATTTAATAATTCGTTACCCACAATCAAATACAGAGATAAATAAAATAATAATTGTTAACACGCTTTTATTAGCTTGGGTTGTATGTATGTATGTAATGGATTATTTGAGCATAATTTTTACCAATTTCCAGAAGTCTAATTAATTTGAAACTTTGCACACGTATCAAGGACGGATAACAATGCAATAATATGAAAAATTAATAATAGTGAAAAAAACTAAAAACACGCTTTTATAAAAAACATCAACTAAAAAAGTATAAATAAGAAAACAAAAATTGCGATGTAAAAAAAAGCGTGGAGTGCTTTTTCAGTGATCTATTGACACCATGCACCCCTTTTTTCATGCAGCTTTTTCACATTGAATTTTTTTTCTTATTAATACTTTTTGAGTTGGATTTCTTATCAAAGCGTGTTTTTTAGTTTTTTTAACTATTGTTTTTGTCGATTGCAGAAAAGTTACAGGCAATAAAATTTATGTACAAAATCAGTGTGATTCGATGACTCGCAAAGGTTCTCAAGACAATCCTTACTACAAATAATGTAATTTTATTGAAACAACCGTACCGTTAAACACATCTTGCTGGACATCAGAGCTATACCGATGATATACATATATATTGACAGAGACAACTGTCGGATTAACATTCGCATTTGCAGATCGAATGGATATTAAACAAGCTGGTCTACGGAACCGGTACCCGTGTACTCAAACAAAACGAACGCCGCGAGCTGTGACAGGGATCGAGATTGGTTTAAACTCTCCAAAATAAAAAAAGCGCTATGTTGTTTAAATGCCACTGCGTCTGTTATTGTCTACGTTGTACGTGCACGGTCTTTGTTTCCGGTAAATAGAACTGGGTCGTGTGATGGAATACTATTAGGTTTTGGGAGCAGCAATTTCGATTCGGAAAATAAATCTACATAGGTTCGATATAGTCGAAAACAACAATTTTCTAAGAAAAGTTGATTTGACAGGTGATAAAAAGTGACGTAATGTGAGGGTACCTTAATAACGCTGAATATGAAAGTTATCATAAGTAATGATATTTGAAGTAACCAAACTTTAATAAAAAATCAAATTTTAATTTTTTTTGATAAATCTAGGCTTAGTTTGCAAGCAACTATACGAAATTAGGGTGTGACTAAATTTAGTTGACATGAAACTAAACTTAGTTGGGGTGTCGCTAAATTTAGTTGGATTGTCAATAATATTAGTCAGGGTATCTCTAAAGTTAGTTGGTATGCAACTAAAGTTAGTTGCCACCTAACTTAACTTAATTGGATTATAACTAACTTTAGAAACCCTTTGTATTAAAATCATGTCTAGTTTTTATGTTATGCTTAGTAAGGACCTTACTATGTTGAGTTTAGTTTAGCTCACATGATTAGGTACAATACAAATAAATAGTGTAATAATTCAATGTAATCAAAGCGTTTATTTTGTACAGGTTATAGTTAAACTTGGTCTACCTAAAATTTTGGTATTTCAGGTAGACCAAGAAAGGTAGGTACTTCAAGAAAATAAATTACATATGATACAGTTATTATAATGTGTTACATATACATATATACACGAGACTTTACATGTCTAAGCGGTCCAATCGATCGTAGGTAACACGGCAGCGATAAATCAACCATGAAATTAAGAATCTATTAGACGCCTATCGTACGGTGAAGAAAAAGCAGATGGAGCAAGTCTAGCAAATATTTATCCTCTTGGTTTTGATTCGATTATTATACGTCGATATAATGCGAACGATATATCTGAAGAAAAAAGAAACTATTTTCCATGAACAAACATTACATGGTGGACTATTTTCCAAGCCAATTTAATTTTACAATTAAATTAAAGGTGGTAGAGCCGTTAGAACTCGCCTGGGGCGGCACCACCGCCACCTTCATAACCCGCCGTAAAGCAACATGTTCTTCATGT
>DWON01003361.1:0-18208 GCA_018251015.1 Phocides pigmalion okeechobee
AGAGCTTATTTCCCTAGACAGATGCTAGAGAATTTTGTGTATCATCTACGAATACATACGTAATGTCCGCTTGCAGTCTTGTACTTTTTAAATTGTCTTTACGTTTTAAATTGAGCATAATCTTAGGAAGGCCCTGCACTACATGGAAGGCTGATCTCGAAAGTAGCTGGGGTTCGTTCGGCGAACAAGGTCGATCGCGTTGGAGATGGATGTCCAGCAGTGGACATAGGCCTCCCCCATAGATCTCAAAAGGCTAAGATGATAATGATGACGACGACGATGATGATGATTACGATGATGATAATGATGACGACGACGATGATGATGATTATGATGATGATGACGATGATGATGATGATGATGATGATGATGATGATGATGATGATGATTATGATAAATTATAATGCACACAAATCTATCAGAAAAGAAGTTTAAATTTGTTATTAAACAAACATTGTGTAAAAAGGCGTATTATAAATATCTAAATGATATACTCATATGGTCTGAAACGACTCCAGCTCCACTTGCTTCATTAGTTTAAGTTTGTAAATTACATTTTAAAGATGAAAAAGATGTGTGTTGAGGTTCTTTCGCCGCGTCTCCAAAATGAAACATTACGAGTCGGTAGTTTATTGAAGTTTAAAAAGAGTTCTGTAAAGACTACTTCGAATAAAAATATTTTGATTCTGAGTTTTGATTTTTGATTTTTGATTGAATATAACTCCGTCCCCAGGTTTTGGCTGCTTCATGCAAGAGCACATAGCGGATCCCATGTCCTACGGTATATATGTCGTGGACCGCAGATACATATCGCTCGAGAGTTCCGTCCAACAGCTCGCTCAGTACATGTTTGATTTTACCAAGTGAGTAATGAATTATGTATAGTTTACTAGCGAACCGGCCCGGCTTCGCTCGGGTAATAGTTTATATTTGCTTACATTATTTTCCTTTCATACATGCATACAGTCATTACTTAAATGCAAAAACTAATAATTAGAAACATCTATTTCGGACGACGACTGAATTACTATATTGAATTTAACTATTTAATTTCTCGCCCAATTTAGAAAAAAAGTACTTATTATGCACCAAAACCTTCTTCAGGAATCACTCTGAAACATCTATGATATTTTGAACGACTGAATTACTATATTGAATTACCTTTTTAATTTCTCGCCCAATTTACAAATAAATTTAACTTATTATGCACCAAAACCTTCATCAGGAATCACTCTACCTGTTGTTGAAAACTGTGAGAAAATCCGTCCAGTACTTTTTGAGTTTATCGCGAACCGACAGACAGACGCGACGTGTGACTTTGATTTGTAATATTTTTAATTTACACTTGGAATTTGTTTAAGAAAGTGAAGTGGTATCGTTGAAGGAGTTGATAGAATTGTACTGATGATTATTTTATTAGTCAAATTTGTTGGTTGTATATTACGTAAAAGTTGATATAGTAAGTGTTGGAATATGTTGGATTGGTGTCATATGTTGGTTTTAAGAAAAAAAAAAAATTTGTCATTAATGTAATGTTGGTCAAATGTATAGGTACTTTTTTGTCTTAATTTTTTTTATTATTGTATTGGTCAAATATATTAGTCAAAATATACATATTAGTCAATTACTTTGGTAAAGTATATGGAATAAATATATGTATTTTAGTCCAATATAGTAGTCAAATATACTGGTCAAATATGTTGGTCTAAGAGTCAAATATGACTTACATATTTTAGTACGTAAGTGCATGCAACAAATACATTGGTTTGATATCGTAGTTAAATAGTAGTGGTCTGAACTCTCATTATATACAACATTCTGCTAACACATAAGTAAAACGGATCTTATGTTAATGTTTCAGACTAACACGAAGACAGCGTATTATACAAAGAAACAGAACGGAGCGGCTTTCTGATTTAATGGATTGGCGGAACCTTGGCATTGTAAGTCGAATATAAATTTTAATAACGTTATTTGTTACAACGTTATTTGTTACAACGTTATTAGTTATAACGTTATACGCTATACGGTATTGTCCAAATTCAAATATTTTATTTCATTGTAAGGTATTTACATACACTTAATGAACGTCAAGGGTACAATGTAATCAGTACAGCTTAGAGCGCCTGTTGGCTGACGTTGACCGGGAGAAAAAAAGCTGGCGGATTTAGATACATACTGTGCATATCGAAAAGTAGCGCAATTACTATGGATGATAACACTTTCCCTGCACTGTGTAACACTGCTGTGTAATGCGCAGCGCCACGTGCTGTCGGCTTGTACACACCTGTGTTGTACAATCACACCGAAACAGCCGTGACCACGAGCCGTGAAACTGAAATATCGACTATTAAACACGTTAATCTCGAGTACTCGTTATATAGTGAAACTGAGTGATTACGTAGGCCTAATGTTGAGGGCACTGCAACCCATGGATATCCACATGCAACCACAAATTTTACTGGAGTATGTGGATTTTGGATAAGTCCTGCCTGATCTCGTGCATAGATGCGTTACTACTCCTGAAGACTGAGACTGTCGCTTTGTTTCTAAGTGTAACCACAACGCTCTCCAAAAACAAGACCTGTTTAGCACATATCAAAATCTATTTTTTATGTGATAAGAATAGCAAACGAGCGGGCAGGGCGCCTGATGTTAAGATGCATCCTTGGCCAGCGTCGTCGTCAATGACCTATATCTTCTTATACTAAGAGGAAACCCGATGCACACTGGACCAGCGTGGTCGACAATGACTTATATCTTTTTATACTCAGAGGAAACCAGATGGATACTGGAACATCGTGGTGGACAATATCCTATACCTTCTACGAGGAGACACGGCCAGCATTGGGACAGTGATAGGTTGGGCGAATCATATCTATCTCTCTCTATTTCTATCTATTTATGTATATGTGTACCAGGATAACATAAACTGACCGTAGTCGGCGTAAGTCTGCGTATGCGGCGACCAGTGCAGATGATTCAGCAAATCCTCGTCGCCTAGTTGCTGGCGTGTGATTTCAAACCTGCAATGATAGTAGAGCTCAAAAATACGCTGCAAAACAGCATTTTTCAAAATATGCTACTTCTGGCATGTTTGCACATGCAAATATTACATTCCTTACATAAAAAAGAATCAAATATAATGTTTAAAGTAGAATTCTTTATTCAACACTTTGAACAAGTTTGCGGGAGGCGTTACTAAACTAGAGCACGTTTTTCTAGAGATGCGCCGACCACACAAATATTGTATTTTTAGCATTCGTGTAGCACACACGAATACAGACGTAATGTCCGTCTTCAGCCTTTTATCGCCGACGTAAACACACTTGACACGCCCGTAATCCATACAGATTTGTGAGTACACAACATACAACACTTGTTGTACGTTGTGCTTGTATACAAGCCACAAGAGCATTACACCGCATACAAGCTTGTATACAAGCCACAAGGACATTACACCGCAGGGAAAGTTAAATTAGAATATTGATTACATTGATTGTTTTGTGGTTAAGTTAAAATTAACGATACATACTTCTCAGTGTCTCGGCCCAGCGCTTCGGCGATGCTGGCCATAGCGTCCGCTGCAGCGTACATCCAGCACCGGAGGTCCACGTGACGCTCGATGTCCGACGGGTGCGACGCTCTAGAACACAAGGCGTTTTAATATAGTATCATCTAACAATACGGTATTTTACTTTATGTGAGAAAAGCATTTCAGTTGGAGAGGCGTGTTTGACGGCTACACAGAGGCGAGGTGACCATCTTAGTCAAAGTAGTGGAGCCAGCCTAAAATTTGTCCATCAAAAAAAAGAGAAAGCAAATTATGCTACCTATCTATCTCTCTTTTCTTGCGCGTGCGAAGAGCAATCGTCATTTTTAATGAAATGCTGAAAGCTAACCTAAAATTTGAACGCATAAGATCAAATTGGAGTAAAAAATATATAAAATTATATACTGTTTAATTCAAAGTCAAGATGGTTGTCTCCCTTCAAAATGTCGCCGGCAACCGCTCCTCTCCAACTGAGACACAAGTAATGCTTTACGGCGGATTATGAGGGCGGCGGTGATAACACCTCGGTCTAACTAGAGTTCTCCCACCTTTAAAAAACATTGTGCTGAAAAATATTCAAAGTATTTAAATTAAAAGCGCGCCATGAATTCTCTACGCATGTATGATATTGGACAGAGTGGGTCTCTCATCTTCCCTCTCTTACCATTTGATGGACACTCGCGCTCACTAGCCCGCCTATGCTGCCTATGGCTCCTCTACTCTATTTATAATAACTCTATGCTAGCAATGCATATTTGCATCAAGTCAGGCTGGACTTGTTCAAACTCCATAGACCAAAGATTAAAACTAAGTTTGTTTCTCTTATACGTACCTCGGATAGTCATCCAGTCCAGAAGTGAGGGTTTTTGGGTTAAGCTGCATCCCATCGTCTTCCCGGCCACGCCAGCGGTACGACGTGGGTTCCTCCCCTTTTTGCGTGGTCTGGAACCACTGGTACCACGCCTGCGGGAAGACATAAAGTAGTCTGTGAGAGTACTAGGATCACATAAACCCTAAGGAGTTAAATGTACAACTTACCCATAAATTTGCTTTTTCTCATATTTTTCCCTAACGCGACAAAATAAATATATCTTCAAATAGTTTCCCTTCTCTTCATTGAATATTATAAAACAATGTCCCCGTCTGTTCAAATCAAAAAATACTGGACGGATTTTCTGTTCTCAACAATAGTACAGTGATTCCTGAGGAAGGTTTTGGAGCATAATAAGTTAAGTTTTTTTTTTTGCAAATTGGACGAGAAATTAAATAGTTGAATTCAATATAGTAATTCAATCGTCGTTCGAAATAAATGTTTCTAATTGTTAGTTTTTGCAACTAGGTAATGACTGGATGCATGTATGAATGAAAAATAATGTAAGTAAATATAAACTCTATTACCCGAGCGAAGCTGGGGCGGGTCGCTAGTAATTAATAAAGCTAGGAATTGGTTAGGTGACCTGTAGCCGGTTGAAGAGTCTCGCAAGCCGGTCCCTGTGCTCGTCTCCCCAGGCGGGCGAGCGCAGCAGCCGCGCCAGGGTCAGGGCCAGCATGGGTGGGTTGGCCGCTGCGTTGCTCTGCACCACGAACTGCGAGGGCACGCGGGCCAAGGCCTCCGCACCTGCACGTGACGTCACGACTTGGTAAAACAAGACGATTTGCTCTTCACCACGAATGCGAGGGCACGTAGACCAAAACCTCAGAAGCAAACGTGACATCACAACTTAGTAAGTCTATCATTTGCTATGAAGCAAGAACTGCGAGGACACACGGGCCAAAGCTTCCGCACCTGGACGTGATGTCACAACTTTGCAAGTCTATCATTTACTAGCACCACGAATTTAGAGGGCACGCGGGCCAAGCCCTTCCACATCTGGACGTGACGTCACGACTTGTTTAGTCAATATGAATTGCTCTGCAACACGAATTGTGAGGACATGCGGCCAAGGCCTTCGCACGCGGACGTGACGTCATAACTTGGTAGGTCAATAGTTTTTAATAAGTTTATTTGCTGACGTTATTTGACAACAGACAAATTAGTAATAAGCTTATTTGCTGACGTTACTTCACAGATGTCAATTATGTCAATAGCGATATATCCTAATATTTTACTCTTGCTCAAAATTCAATATAATTTTTTTACCCAAGATCTGCTCGCGGGGTATCCACCCCTCAACATTGAGGAGGT
This sequence comes from Phocides pigmalion okeechobee, assembly GCA_018251015.1. Classification (NCBI taxonomy): domain Eukaryota; kingdom Metazoa; phylum Arthropoda; class Insecta; order Lepidoptera; family Hesperiidae; genus Phocides; species Phocides pigmalion. The sequence continues at coordinate 5,739 of DWON01003361.1, forward strand.
CCAGCCAGTGGGCAGCGATGTCCAGTTGGATGTCCAGGGACCAGCGCCCGATGAGCAGCCCGTGGAATCCCTCGTCCCACAGGAAACCACGCGGGAAGAATGACCTGGTAGGAGGTTAGACAGGATATTTTCAAGATAGAACCTATACCGTAGGAAGACGGGAAATGGCATGACGTTTTCTTGTGCCTTTATGCTCTTCACCGCCACCAGCTCACTTAAAATGGACTCTTTTTGTATTTACATTATGTAAATTAGGTTTTCTTAGTTTTCCATATAATGTATAGCTATATTCCCTTCTTGAGAGCCATCTTTTTTAACCAAGTAGAAAAATCGTAAATAAAGCTTTTATAGTAAATTATATGATAGACAGAGAAAGCAATACACATACATATATCTGCCGTTTCTCCCGGTTGATCTCTCTCTCTTTTTCGCTTACGCACAAATAAAAATAATACGCAATCAGTAATCGAAAGTACCAGGACCACATAAAGTGAAGGGAAAATAAATCACATTTAATTTAGAAAACTATTTAAACTTCGAATTTCGATTTAATAAAGTGTGAATAAAACGGATGATTGAACTGGAGGTCACTGAACTATACTATTCGTTAGTACCTATAATCCAAATTTAAAAATAACTCATATTATTATGTTCATAGAGGTCAAATTCGCCCATAACACGCCAGAACCAATCCTTATATATATACAAGCGATAATGAACCTAATGTAATATATGATAGGGATAAAACTCGCCTGCTGGGCACACCGCTGTATAACGCCGCCTTCCAGTACGGCACCGGCTCTCGCGTGTATTGGGACTGCACGCGGCTGGTCCCGTAGAAATAGCCTATACTGCCCACCATGTTTGACATCGCCGCTCGAGCTATGGACACCTCGTCTTCTGCATACCTGGTAGAAAATTTTGCATTCAGCAATTTCTTAGCAAGTGGGGTCCGGGGTTCGATTCCGATTGATTTTTAAAGGTGACGCTTACTAATTTACTGTGTTGCTATAAACTATATAGCGACACGGAATTTGAAAAATATAGCTTAAAGACTTCGCCATGATAATTTGCATCATTTCACAGTTCCATTATAAATTATCCTAAGAGATAAGAGAAGTTTATATAGGTTTTTAAACAAATACTGTAAAAAGACGTAATATAAATATAACCAATGATTATTTAAAAATTCATAGGGTCTGAAAAGGAAGGTAGCTATTTAACAATTGACTGCGACGCTCATATAGATCGGATCAAAGTTGCGTGAGGCGGCACTAAACTGAAGCTTACTTCTCTAGAATGAAGATGCGTCGACTATTCACCAAAATTTTGTATTTTTTAGCATCTGTGTATCATCTACGAATACACAGACGTAATGCCCGCCCCCAGTCTTGTAGCACCGACATAAACAAAGGATTAATGTTCGCCCATTATCCATACAAATTTGTCCGTCCAACACATGTGTGTGCGAGCCGAAAGCGCCGCGCAGACTTTGTTACGCAAGATTTTGTTACGTCATACAATATATATTACCCCTTTTCAGCTAACTTGAATGTGTCCTCGAACTTCTCATCAAATGACTTCTTATTCTCTTCTAAAGTCCTGGTAAAATCATCCCCCCGCAGCGGCGGTGCCGGCAGATCCTCTGTCGTGTACACAATGTCTATCACGAATGGAGTTTCCACCAGCATCTGTACTGGTATGAAGTTCACTTCTTTACCCTGGAATAAAGTTATTCGATTTGGTTTGGAAGCTTCACGAAATTTGTTTAACACTTTAACTGCTGGGGTCTTATATTATTTCCAGTCAGCGTTACGGAGAGCGGCACTTAATTTGAGCTGTTTTTCCTAAACTAGAGATACGGTCACAGTTTACAAAAAATGTTGTTCTCTAGCATCCGTGAAGCATCTACAAATACACAAACCTCGTGTCCGCTCCCAGTCTTGTAGCGCCGACGTAAACACAGCACTTGTGTTCGCCCGCAATCCAGGCAGATTCGTTCGTACAACACAGGTGTGTACAAGTCGCATGCATGTTACTCCACATGAAACACAGCAGTCGTGATGACATAGAAATAATTACCTCTTCTACATCAGAGTCTGGCCCCATGACAGCCATTTTTCCGAACGTCGAATGGTCCAATATCCTAAGTAACGAATAGTACTTCTCCTTGAGGAGATTCAGTCCTGGTACATGGGCTTCTGAGAATGACGTGTGGAGAAGTTTACCTGAGAATATAATGTTTTTTTTTTATAATATTCTTCTTTCTTTCTTTCTTTATCCGTACGGATACTACAAGTCCGTTATCCGTACGTACAGCACACGTGTGTATAAGACGCAAGCGCGTTGCACCACGCATTACACAGCAATATTGAGAGCCGCAGGGAAAGTGTTTATTAGCTGATTTGCCTTTTCATCTGTACCTTTATAGATCTTAAAGCATTTTTGAAGTCGAATTTTTGTAATTCTAAAATTATAGTTTTGTAAATGTTACAAGCAATTTTGAAGCTATAACTTTGTAAACGTTACGAACGATTTTGAAGCTGTTAAGAATCGTAACGGCGATAAAAATCCCCGACAAACAATTATTTGACTGTGATGGCGCGGTGCCGGTGGTCCGTTCAAAATTCAAGCCGGTTGTTTCGTCCGTAGCGCGGTTGAGCCCCCCGCGTGTCACCCTCGAAGATATCGCCGCTCGATTCTTAACAGAAGCTGTAACTTTGATTTTACAAGTGATCTGACGTACCTTTGTAAGAATCGAAGGTGATTTTGAAGTTGCTCAGCTGAGGCGTGTGGCCTGTCACCACTCCGTCGCGGTAACGCAGGCCACCAGCGCCGTCCATCGCCGCGTACCACGTGAGCACAAATGGCGCGTTACGCTTGTCGTTCTGAAAGTTGAACGCCAACCGCGCTGTAGGCAGCTGTTCCTAGGGGGAAAAGCTCTCTCGGTATGTTGATGTTAGTATGAGGTTGGTTCGATAGTCGGTTAGGTTAGGTTAGATTGAAATATGTATATAATAGTATATGAGCATGCAGTATACGTGTTGGATGAGTGACAGGGGGGAAGCTCTTTTTTATGTGAGAAGAGTAACAAACGAGCATGCAAACAACCTGACGTTAAGTAATCTCAGCTAATAGTGCATCACAGTTCAGTATGGTAACTGCAATGTTATGCGTTTTGTCAAACTTCAATTTATATAAGTTTTTTTGACGTGAGAAGAGCAGCAAATGAGCATGCAAACCGGTGATGTTAAGTAGTGACAGCCCATAGACATCCACGTACAACTACAAACACTACCGAAATCCTATTTGAACACGAAAGTGGACACTTTGCTACTCCTGAGGACTATGATGGTCGCCTCGCTTCAAAATGTAGCCGGCAACCGCACCTCTCCAACCGAAACACTATCTATTATGTAACGTCTAACTTATAAGAATCCTTATGACTCAGTGGTAGTTTATTATCGTTCAAAAAGAGTTCTGTAAAGAATCAAATGTAAAGATTTCAAAGGTGGTAGAGCCGTTAGAGTTCGCCCGGGGCGGCACCACCGCCAACATCACAACCCGCCGTCAAACAACATGTTCTTCATGTATTGTGTTTCGGTTGGGGAGGTGTTGTTACCGGATACACATTATTGGAGGCGAGCATCTTAGTCCTCAAGAGTAGGAACGCATCCGCGTTCACCCTTAAATAAAACTTCTGTTCGGTTTGAGATCGGACGTGGTTGTCCATGGGCTGCAGTGACCACTTAACATCCTGATGTGGCCTGCATGCCCGTTTCTTACTCTTTCACAATAAAGAAATTTCTACTTTATAAAAATATTTGATTTACTGATTTTTTGATTTTGGACATGTTGCAGCTTAATTGATGAAATCTTGTTAGTAGGAAAGGATAAAGCGATCGAAATATGAAGTAACAATCCATGCATTAGTAAAATAATGTGAGAGAGCACTTCGTATAGATTCGTTACAAGTAAAGAGTCTACAAATAAAATTTTAACGAAATAAAAATATCAAGTGGTATCAATACTCTCATCAGAAACGTTGCATGTACGTCAGTTGAAGAGACGATCTTTCCAATAGAAATACAGGAACTGCTTTACGGCGGATTATAAGGACGGCGGTGGTACCTCCCCTGTTGAACTATTTCTACAAACTTATAATGTACCCGGCTTGCAGGCACACTGTACAATGGTCATGCATCTTAACAAGTCACTGCTCACAAAAATAAACTTCTTTTTATTTCTAGTAGCCTGGTACTTGTAAATATTAAGTGTAATAAAATAAAATAGTCATCTGGTATAATTAGGCTACATAATATTCAGTGGTCCCTGCAGCCCATGGACATCCACACCCAAACCCAAACAGTACTGAAGTGGTACCTATAGTTGTTTGTCGAAGCATTGCTACTTCCGAAGACTCATGATCATCTCGCTATGAAGAATGCATGCAACCATATCTCGCTTATGAAAACACAATTGATGCACAGATTATGAGATTATGAGGACAACCGGGGAGATACCATTCTCCCCGGTTCAGTTTTACTCAGTTCTACCACATTACAGTTACAATGCTACATACAGACATAAAAACTTAAAATATTAAACACCTTTACAAATTGAGGAATAACTTTATGTAAAAGAAGACTAACTACAACGAAATCGGAGGAATCGCTACTTACCCTTAACAATGCTAATTTATTTAAAATGTATTTCTATTTACAAAACGGAAAAAGATTAAAATGTGCCCAATTGTTAATGATAATTGATATACTCATAGCCAAATAGGATTCTGTGTTGTGGGTGCCATGAAGACACACCCAGACCCACAACAGTAATTTCATGGTTCAATTATCTGCTTGGCCAGGAATTGAACCCAGGAATCCCTGTCTCAGACCAATATGGTTACTGTTGCACCCTATGGATCATCAATAAATTGAAAAAAAATTCAATCGACTTAAAAACAGGGGTGGGTCCTCGATTTAATTGAATTTTTGTTTGCTATTTTTTATATTTGGTAGAATATATATACTTTCTGTTCGGTCCTTTTTAAATTTGCTGAGATAAATTTCACTAAAGATAGAAATGTAGCAGACAAAATTTTGTAACAATTGAGTTTAATTTAGAATTTGGTAATATATCTGTCAATACACAGATACAAATAGAAATACATTTCAAAGAAATACAATATTTCAAGTCTAAACTATATTAAATTATAAAAACCAAAATTTAAAACATAATTATTGTAACAAAAAAAAAAACAAACTTAAAAATAAAATGTTGCATCCACATTACTGTACAAAGAAATTAGCATCTCTAAGGTAATTTGAAATACAGTTTTTTGAAGTCATTATTCTTATTTAAAATTATAAATGTTTAGAATTAAATTCGTGCAAGTATATATTGAGTTATCTACATTTTGCTAAACTTGCAAAAACAAGAATCAAATATTGAAGGATTGTTTAAAGTCAAAATATGAATTTATTTCGACACCATTTTTCCTTTCGGTATATAAACTTCCAAGCATAGTACTAACATAAATTAAACACTTTTTCTAATGAGTCACTATATTACATGACTTAATCAGTTCATACCAGTGCGGTGACATTGATCCTTGCTGTCCAGTGACCCCCGTGCTTGCCTCCTGGCGTCTTGATCAAGGATGTGTATATAATGTGTGGGGGATCAGCGATCAGCTGCTCGCCAAAGTTGAACCCATTGTGCCGCAACCACCCATAAGATGCTAAGTTATCATTCTGCTCACACCAATGTCTGTAAATTAGTTTTGAAATGGGTTTGTATATTTTGGTAGTTACCGTGTTATTTAGCTATTATTAGGTAGAATTATATTTCGACTGGGTATCACTCCCACAGATTAGAAGGGCCAGTCAGTACCGAACAGTAATGAGTCGAACATGAACTTAATTTTGATTTTACAAACTGTCATTAATTATAGAATATATTTTAGTCAAGTTTTAAAATAAAACTACCTGGCCCAGTTTAGCTCAGGTAATAGAGTTTGTATTTACTAACATTATTTTTCTTTCATACATGCATCCATTTATTACCTACTTGCAAAAACTAACAATTAGAAACATCTGTTGCGAATGACAACTGAATTACTATAATGAATTTAACTATTAATGTTCTCGCCAAATTTACAAAAAAACTTAATTTATTACGCACCAAACCTTCCCCAGGAATCACTCTGTCTGTTGTTAAAAACTGAAAATATCCGTCCAGTACTTTTTGAGTTCATCATGAACAAACAGACAGGCATGACGGGGGACCTTTTTATAATATTGACAGTCAAATGTGAATATTCCATGTAGGTAGATTCAAACACGGTAAATGTTTGAATTGTCAACTCACATAATATTCATACCTGCATTAAATGTCTTGTGATTAAATTGAAGGGTGCGAGAAGTATAGTTCAACTGTGGAAGTACCACCGCCGCCCTTATAATCCGCCGTAAAGCATTACTTATGATTCGGTTGGAGGTGCGGTTGCCGGCTACACTATGAAGCGAGGCAACCATCTTAGTCCTCAGAGTAGCAATGTATCTTGTTTGAGTTCAGATAGAATTTCAGTTGTATTTGTTGTATGTGCATGTCTATGGGCTGTGACTACTTAACATCATGTAATTTGCATGCTTGTTTGCTACTCTTCCCACAAAAAAAAGTTGTTTTTTTGAATACAATACAAACCTTATACCTTTATGAGCCACCAGAGACATTTCGTACCACATCATACCGAACACGGGTGATTTTGGTTCCCGAGACTTAACACCAAAGTAGACTCCAGGTCGGTATGTGCCCCAGTAACGATCAGGTACATCTAGACCAGTTTCTGCTACTGCCTGCATCATAAAATATTAAAACATAAAGATTAATTAGTTAAATATAATACAATGTATCTACTTCACCAATTCCGTGCGGACGGCACCACAATTGTGCCATGAATTTCTTTTGTGTATGGCGGGTGGCACCCGAGAGGAGCCAAAATTTGAAACCATAAAACTCAGATAAATTGACATTTATCACGGTTGGGCACCACAGTGGTGCCTGGTGCCACAGAATATTTGTTCACCGCCAGGCATTAAAGTTTGTTCAAAAGGTCACTGCATTGAATCGGTTAAAGGTGGGACAACTATAGGTCAACCGGGGAGGTACCATCGCCGCCCTTATAATCCACCGTAAAGCATCACTAAGCTGCAAATACATGACCTAGTTATAAGTATATATTTATATATGTGTTAGTCTGTAAGGTATATATGATATGAACCTCTGTATTCAATAATACCTTTGTATCTTTGTTTATATTGTCTGAAATATTTTTTTTTTACGAAAGAGTAAGAAACGGGCATGCAGGCCACCTGATGTTAAGTGGTCACTGCAGCCCATGGACGACCACGTCCAATCTGAAATAGAACAGAAGTTCTATTTAAGGATGGATGCGGATGGGTCCCTACTCTTGAGGACTAAGATGGTTGCCTCCAATAATGTGTATCCAGCAACCACACCTCCCTAACCGAAACACAATACATGAAGAACATGTTGCTTTATGGCGGATTATGAGGGTGGCGGTGGTACCGCCCCAGGCGAGCTCTAACGGCTCTACCACCTTTAAATGATTTATTATTATTATTACTTACATTTCAATTGGAGATGTGCGGTTGCAGGCAACACTTTGAAAGCGACCATCTTAGTCCTTAGGAGTAGCAATGCATCTATGTTTGAGCTCAGATAGGACTTCGGTCGTGTTTGTGGTTGTATGTGGATGTCTATGGGCTGTGACTAATTAACATCACCAGTTTGCATGCTCATTTGCTGCTCTTCTCACGTAAAAAAAACGTATGTATATGGAAGTTTGACAACATGTATAGCATAGCAGTTACCATACTGATTTGTGATGCAGTTCCGGGTTCCAAGTTCAACTTCTGGCAGACATCTGAATGTTGAATTTAGATTTTTTATGGGTCTGAGATTGGGTATTAATGTCTATGTGTGTCAATAGCACTCATGACAGAGGGAATCATAATATGGGGCTATGAGCGTAGACAGCAAGAAAGAATATAATTAAGTTTTTAATGTCAGAACTTCTCATTTCATTTGGGGGACATGGAAAGAAAAGATGAGAAAAGAGCATATATCACATATGAGACAATTGACCATATTAATGCTCAGTTAAGAAGAAAAAATTTACGTTAAAATCGTAAGTTCCCAATAGAACTATTTTTTTTTTACTGAGATATTTGACATCTTACGTTTCAGAAATGTTTTTCATGCTGAGTAGGACAGCTTAATCCTCAGGAATAGCCACGTATCTTTTAAAGACTTCCGGTAGGACGCCGCTTCTTCATGTCGTTGCTTACATATGTCCGTGTCCATCAGATGGACTGCATGCTCGAACGCCACGTAAATTTATATAGTAAGAAAACGCCGGGAAAAGTTTAAGGGTATCTCACCTTCTCACCATCGAATGGAGTGTTCACTCGCGTCTCTAAATAGCCCAGCGTGCTCACGTACACTGCCACAACCAGACAGATCATACCCACAATGGTCTTCCACATAGATCGTATACTAAACCGACTAACAGTTGAAGAATCACTGCCGCCCGAACTGCTACTCGTTTCATTGTTACTTCCATGCTTGTGCTGTACAGAACCGGCTTTCCTATGCTTAACCATGTTAACAAGACATTAAACTCTTATCTTAACTTAGTAATTGACTGTTAAGACTGTAAATTTCAACAAATTTTATAATTATCGCTAAGTACTGATACAGTTGTTTGCAGAGAGCAAACGTCAATAAATTGTAGATTGACGTATGATTAACAACTTGACAATCCTTGACAAACGGTGCGCCCGTTCTGAAACAATGATAAGATATAAATAATCAGTCCTCGATAAAAAATACAATCTTGTATATTTTACTCCAAAAACATAATAAATTAATACTATTATTGAACACATTTATATAATTAGTAAGTTTGTCAATATTGTTATTATAATCATATAGTCACTAATATTTTTTAGCACTGGCCACTTTTACACAAAAAATAGTACAGCCATTTACCGCGAATTATGAATAAATAAATATACTTCTAATTATACTTTTATGGTTTTACTTTAAAAAATACTGGCTCTACTGTAAAATCTATTTATTTTCTGGGTAAATATAAGTATTTTCGAACTATTCCTGATCAGCATTACGTAGAATTATATAATATTTTTATATATAATCATTAGTTTAGACTTATAATCAGAAAATGTAATGTTTATTTTTAACCAACCTCATTTATGATTCCGAAATTATTAAATTTCCCGAAATAATTTTAAAACAATGTTAATAATTTTTCTTATAATAATTATATGTACAACGGAATCTACTTAAGAGCTTTTTATACGACATTGCATGCATAAAGTGTGGGACTACAAAAGTATAAATATGTACATACTAGTCTACTAAATTTTAATATCATCGAAATGCATTTATAATATAGGTACAATAAATGTTGAAATACGCATTATAATCAAATATTTTTATTGTTAACTGAGACAAAACAAAAATTACATTATTTGTATTTTTTATATGACCGACATAGTAGTTAATCAAAATCAGGATTAGTCCTTTGTTAACGGAAGGTTAACATTACGTTAATCCGAAAGTACCGGGTAAACATAACTTCCTACAGATAGAACCAGGGGTACCACTGACGAATTTATAAAGTTTTTTTTACAAAATAATCGCCTATGTGTACACGAACAACTCAATCAGCATACAAAATATTGTAGTATATTACTCTTATCTGTACCTGTGTATAAGTAAAACAATTCAGGAGTTTAGTTACGTAAAAGTATTTGATATTTTTGTTGTTTTTGTGCCTACACTTTTTGTATGAAGCGCCAGTGAAAGCGCTACACAAGCACTGATATTGCTTCATAAGTTCACACACATAGGCGCCACAGCGCTCGAAAGATTCCGAACCAGCCACGCCACCTGTCTGCCGCGTCGGTAAAGCAGGCCGGCGCTGCGTCGAGAAGGCAGGCGGGCCGGCTGTCCCCCGCGGCGCGCCCCCCGACCCCCCGACGCTCGAGCCAAGCAAGCCAGTAGTAAAATAAAATTCAGTACATCGCCATCGAGCGAGTGAGCGCGTTGTGCGTGTCCGTCGTCTTCGTCAAATAATGCACGACGCTTCGCGGCTGTCATGAGACGAACGCTACCTTCTCTCAAACTAATCAGTGAAATAATGTAAAACTCTCGAAAAGGCACCGCCTCAACGTGCCGCGGCGGCTTCTACCTGCGTGTGCGCTTTTTCCCTCCCGCCGGCCGGCAGACGCGGCACGCGACAACGCCACCAAAAAAAAACTAAATCTTCGATGTCAGTGAGCGAGTGGATTGTAGTGTCAGTGTAGTGTAGTTAAAATAGTTAAATGGATAAACGGCGTGCGATGTTCGTATGAGGAAGAAAGGCACCCGGAACATCGTAAGTGGCGAGCCTGAGCTCAGTGTTATTACTGTTGTGTGCAGAAATGCGGGGTGGCCCGCCCCAAAGCCCGGAGATTTTTAACGTGCGGGGCGGCCGCTGATCGAACCACGGAGGTACGGAGGTCTATCCCTCGTATTCTCGATGTTTTTTTTCTATTCCGAACAGGTCCCTAACCCCTTTTTGTTCGACGAGTTTTTTGGAGGGAATGTTTACGAATCGATCTCTTGTTAGGTTATGAGAGCCTTGTAAGTCGGCCTACGCGCATCGTACCATAACAAAAAGATGTTTTGTATACGTCGGCTATATACTTTTTGAACTTACAAGTTTTTGAAGTAAACAATAATATAGACTCGTTAAAATGTATGCGAAGGTATGTGTTGTTTGCAAAAAACATCGAACGTAGGCTATACGGATCAATTGGCCAGGTAATCGCAAATAACTGGAACGTTGTTTAGCTAACCTAAAAACTTGTTTAGCCAATACTCCTACCCGCTCAGTAATGACGAAACAAAATTATTTTTACATCGTCCTAATAATGATTTATTACGCAATCACGGGCAAATTAATTCGTGCTACGAAATAATAACATTTAATTTACTACCTGACACTAATTCAATTGCCTATAAAGTTCATGGTTTTCTAAAAAGCTAAATGTAATTGTTATTCATTACGATCAATTTGAATATTTTCAAAAAATGCCTTCTACGTCATAAATATTTTATATCAAATATATGTACATATATTACAATCATCAGTCGCATAGAACTAACATTATTTAATAATACGTAACATAAGAATACCTTAAAACTATGTATAATAAAAGCCTAACCTAATCAACCTAGGGAGTCAATGCTCATGTGGCCAGGTGCCAAGAACGTTGGCCGCATTCCTGCATTGAATAGCGATCGCAATACTACGCGACATGAACCAGCCCTCTTGTCACGAACAACGTCAAACGACGTGAGATATAGAATTACATTTATTTACAACTACCTAACTTAACCTAAACATAACATGGAATATATTAAATAATTACAGTAAAAGCCTCACCTGATCAATCTAGCGAGTGGTCATGTGGCTAGGTGCCAAGAACGTTGGCCGCATTCCCGCTGTGAATAGCGATCGCAATTTTGCGCGATAGGAACCAGCTCTCTTGGCACCAACAGCGTCGATTAAACGCGGGATATAGAATTACATTTAATTAGTAGCTTACGTATCTCGCTTACAGACACGAATATTTTTAAAATGCTATTAGTTTGAATAACTTTCAGCTCTCTTTAGACTTATTAGGCTTGAAAGGAATGTCCACCGTGGCCATTACCGCCCATGGTCATTATCAATCCATAAATAAGACAATCGTACTTGAGAGCAAAATGATAACTTGCTACCCTTGATAGCAAATAAGGTCTAATATTAAACTAATATCGTGGAATTTACATTTTACCATATAACGGGAACTCACGGATAGGTGGGAGAACTATAATTCGACCGGGCAGGTACTACCGCTGACAATCCGCCGTAAAGCATTGCTTATGTTTCGGTAGGAGAGGTGCGCTCACCGGCTACACTTGGAAGCGAGGCGACCATCCTAGTCCTCAGGAATAGCAACGTATCTACGTTTGAGCTCAGCTGGAACCTCGGTCGTATTAGTGGTCACGTGGATATCTATGGACTGGGACTGCGTACCACCAGGTGGTTTGCATGCTCGTTTGTTGTTCTTCTCATATAAAAAGTCACGATTAACGATGTTTAATTGTCAATATTTCGAACTAGTTGCAAGGCTCGTTAATTTGGGGTCCCAGACATGATTCTAAACTAATATCATTTAGGAATATCGCTGCTTTAAAACAAAAAGACCACAAATCAAAAATATTCAAAATCATTTTTATTGTAAAAATTCTAATGTTGTCGGTCACATATCCGAATCAACCATTAAAAGCAGAATAAAAATATCTTTCTAACAGTGTATAACACCTAT
>DWON01003362.1:0-18207 GCA_018251015.1 Phocides pigmalion okeechobee
CATAGCCAACAGGGCGCTCAAAGCCGATGTATTGATTTTACACTGTACCCTTGACGTTCATTAAGTGTATGTAAATAAAATATTTGAATTTGAGATGCAAGAATTAGCTTTACGTTAGAAATAGATCCAGTGGTTATACGTCCACTGTCCAAATGTATGACGCACGCGTGCTAAAATCTTACTAAACTATATATCCTTACCCGAATGGTTTGCGAAATACACCATCGCCAGTGGGTGGATGAATGCGATCAAGCATAGCAGCAAGTCTGTTATGACCAGCTCGGCGAGCAGCTGCAGCGGCAGCACGAGCTCCTGCTTCTCGACGAGTACCAGCACTCCATCGTGCCAGCACCACTGCTGTTTCCTCATGTCCTGCCGCGCTTGCAACCATCTGAAAACGGACAATAACTTTAATAATACAGACTAGCCAATAAGCGTGTATTACCTAATGTTAAACGTTCGCTGTAGCGGATAGAAAATGTCGCTTCAGCATTGAAATCCACACTTAACCTTAACAGGACTTAAGTACTACCTGACGTCCTGCTTTGCTACTCCTAATAATCGAGGTGATCGTCTTGCTGGTAAGTGTTACCGATGACCGCACCTTTTCAACCGAAACACGAGAACTAACCTAACAGCAGCTAATGAGGATGCAGTGGTCTTCTTCGGGCGAACTGTTGTTTTATCACTTGTTATTTTTTTGGTAAATTTTGTTACGGAAACAGCATAGTTAATTATACTTGCCTTCAATATGATATTCTTAGTTTAGTTAATCGGGTACAATTTTTATTACTATAATATATATAAAAAAAATGTTCAACATACCAGGGGGGTACAATTGTCACTGTCCCTAGCGCCCAAATTGACTTCTTTCTCCAACGCCAGGCTAGCGTCATCTTGCTTCCACCTCAGCAAAACGGTCGTGAGCTTCGAATACCCTAGAGCAGCGGCCAAATGCAGGATAGATGAGCTGTCCTCTCCAGGTTCAGTCGTGAATCCCTCGATGGCGCCAACAGACCGTGAGCTCAATGACTTACAAAACATTACAAGACGATCTTCAAACTTTGGATTGGAATAGAGTTGGACATCTTCAATCTGGAATTAAAAAATAACAAATAAACGAACTATATTATGGCGAAATGTTCATTGATTGCTGGACCTCAATTTAATAAATTACAATGTAAATAGTACAGTACAGGTAAATTTCATAATCCGCCGTAAAGCAGTTCTTGTATTTCGGTTGGCGAGGTACAGAATTGCGGACTACACTTAAAAGCGAAGCGACCATCTCAATACCTGAGGATAGCGACGCATCTATGCATGGCATCAGGCAAGATCTAAGACCTGTTTGAGGTTGGACGTAAATATCCAAAGACTGCAGTGACCATTTAACATCAAGTGAAGTGCATGCTCGCTTGCTTCTCCTTCCTCCCTATTCCTTAACGTAACTTACTAAAACCCTTTTTTAAGATATATGTGATTTTTAACGTAGACCTCTGGCATGTATAAATATCATGTTAATTCATTTTGCAAGCAAGACTTTTTTAACTTAAAAGGTGTAATATGTAGAACAACAACTCTTGGTTGTTGCAACGCGTCCCAGATTACTGAAGGTTATTTGTATGTTTCAGCAACGTTCGCTTGTTATGTCGTAATTTACACAATTTTATATGTAAATAGACGTCGTGACAGTCCTCTACAGTCCAGTTTCCACATTATTTTCTTCCACATACATACAGATATGGCACGAGCTTCCTCCTGGAATATTTCCTGAATGCTATGACATAGACCTCTTTAATAAAGATGCAACGAGAAAGGGTAACTCTCTTTGCATCTTTATCATTAGAAAAACACCGATGCAAGTGACTCCTCTGGTATTGCAAATACCCATAGGCAACAATGACTGTTTTCCATCAGATGGCCCGTCTTCCTTTTCGTCAAACTAATCTATAAAAATACCTGATTATTCTCGTCCATTGGCTCAATTTTTATTTGCAAACGTCCATGTAATCTTTGTAAGCGTTGAAGTAGTGAAAAACGCCGAAAATCCAGTGAGGGTAATGGTGCTGATGCTGGCGAACACGGGGCGGGCGCTGGTCCAGCTTTGTACTCGAACACGACCGTATCAGATACCACTCGACCGCCTCGAGCTACTTGTAATGCAGCCAATCCAGCTTCATGAGCTGAAACATTGAAAGAAATTAAGGCTATTAACATTATTTGTAGTTACTAACATAAGTATACTATTTTTTTCTTGTATATACATAGGATACGGTAAAATTTGGATGTTTCCTTAAGTAAGCGTTCCTCAATTAATTCCACTTTAAAAAAATTAACATATTCTTAATTTTTCTGAGCTTGTTCAAAAAATAAGCTTCCATATTTAAAATTATTTGACGTATATTAAGTTGAAGTTACATTGAAGTACATTCTAAAATAATACATAAGTAAGGTATACTTAACAGATCACCTTTATGCATTAGAGCATCACAGTAAAGTGAGCTCTAGGAGTCTCCTTGTTACAGGTAATATGTCATCAGCAGTTGGACATAAAAATTTTACTGTCTCTGGAATAACTTACCTGGACAATAACATCGTAGAAGGCCATTCTGAACCAATATGGATGGCACTGGGAAGTTATCGAAGAGTACTGTATACTGATCCGTTGTATCTGTCCAAGGCCCAGCCACTAAGACCTTCACCCCACCTTCAGGGTACGCCCATTCCGGAGAATAGTCTGTGATGCTAAGAGCACCTTCTCCAGGACAATCAGTTTGCATTTTTTCATTATTCTCTTCAGGTGAAGATTTGCCACACAATGCCTGAAAATGAGTTTAAATTTTGTTAAAAGTTTTGCTTTTGTGTGGAATAGATACATTTACATATTTTAAATGAGAAAAGTATCAAATGAGCTTGCAGGCCATGGTTGGCCACGTCGGTAATTGCTGCAGTCCATAGATATTCACATACAACTTCAAATAGGACTTTCGTATATAACATCGTATATATTTAGATTACTACTTCTAAGGATTAAGACGCTTTGCTTGTAAGCGTAGCCGGCGACCTTCAAGCAAAACACAGAAGTCGCTTCACGTCGGATTATTTTGTGAAATATGGAAAATTGCTTTACTAGTAATCATTCTTTATAATAATAACCATAACCTTTCATTTTTCTAAAAAGTAAATGTGATAAGATATGATAATTGAGCAAACTTCTACAAAGACTAAGTATACTACAACAAGTATGTTATTTTATGAAACTTACAATAGTATTAGTTGATATCGTAGTAGGATCTAGTACTTCCAATTCTGGGAAATCACCCAGCATGTCAAAAGCATCCAAATTTCCGAACACATTGTCATCAACAACGTTGGTCGGTGACGCCACGGCCTCACAGCTCTCGATAAAGTCCATTGTATGGATTCCTGATACCATCACATTAGCTGTATCCGAAGTACGCACTACACTTCTGTCCAATTCACATGTTGGCATGTTCGCTGATAACGTTTTTTGTATATCTTCATCAGACAATTCCAAAGTTTCGTCAAAAAATGCACTAGCCGCTAAATTTCCATCAGTACCTAACAAAACTAACGTATCATCACAGTTTTCCGTCAAAACCTTAGTTTCTAGCCGTTCCACCAGATCCGGATAGCGTGAAGGTGTCGCTGGAGCGCTGGCGATTACTTGAGTTCTACTCTTCGGCTCAAGTTTAATTTTCCTATCAAACGTTTCAATTTCAATCTTTTCTTCGACTTGTTCCACTTCATATGTAGTTTCAGTAGTATGTAGACACGAAGATGGCTGAGTGTCTGGAATTTCTCTTTTCAGTACGAATGTTGGCTTGTATTGCTGACGGTACCTGTTATCCCTGGGCTCTTCGCATATAAATGACGTCACTGATAGTGGAGATACTAGTGATGATTGCTGTTGCCCACTACTACTGGTTCCGTTTAATATTAGAAGGCCACCACCTCCTTGGATCTGTCCAAGCGATAGTAACAATGGTGACGACTGCGTTGTTGTCCTATGATCACGGGTGTATTGCCTGGGTGGCTGAGCCAAAGGTCGAGGTGAAGGACCAGTAGTCGATGATACGTGATGATCAGATGCTGGTGCCTTAGCAGCTTGGATACGTCGAAGTGGATGAGCGCAGGTTCTAGAATCCTGACATGTTGAGTCTGGACAGCCGCATTCTAGCTGTCTGGCTAAAGCTGCAGCCCTTGCCTGACGTTGCTTCTCCATCAACTGCCCCACGATGGCTTCCACCGTCTCAGCCGTCTGAAACATTTTTCCCTAATATTTTATTTTCGTAAATAGTTCTTACTGAAAGTCTAAAATAGGGTTTTAGATTAAAGTACTATACACACCGATATCTCGATATCACCGTTGAGATCCGGCTCATCTTCGCTGAAGACTGAAAACAAATAGAAAATAGAATTAATAGATACATAATAGATTGTACTTAGTTATAGAGAGATATAAAAAAATCTACCACAAAACGATTAACAGTGCACAAAGACCATTACGATGTATTTACAACGCAATATTCTGTCATAGAGTCTAATAAAATCATTAACAATCACGATAATACCACCATTAATGATCTAACCACAACAATAATAAAGGTCGTTAGAATCAAAAACAAATTCATTGGGATAGCGATCAACATTTATGAGGATGTATCATTAGCACTGCCTAATGATTTTATCTCCCCTCTTTATAAATATTCAGTAGGGGACGAACTTTCCCCGTTGCTTTTTAATTTGCCATGTTTTACATTAATGTATCAACTTCTCTTAACACAACGAATTCGTTAAAGAAGACTGACATTATTATTCATCAATGTTTATAAAAATATGAAGAATTGATTGACCACAGACTCCCTTTAGATTGTTTAGATTAGGCTTTTATTATAATTAGTTTTAAGATTTTCATTATTGACTTGGTTATATTCCTGGTGTTTGTTTATTTTTGTTACAATCTCAAATATATTTAGCTTTATTTGTTATTACGATTTTTCCTTCATTGTTACTCATTCACAATGAAATAACTTCCTCAGAAGAACGGAGACAACAGACAACAGACAAAAACTATTTAATTGTACGGCTACAATCTGTTAGTTATTTAAATGTATGGAAATGTACTTTCGAAAAAACCCATTCCGCACTTTTCTGCCAAGATTGTGGATATTTTTACTGAACATGATGACATTTCATGAAATATCTTTTGTATGTTCTTATATTTAACATCACACAGTACCACACAGTTGATGAGTTCTACTCCTCAAGACTATGATAGTTTCACTTCTAAGTATAGCAGTTAACTGTACTTTTTCTACCGAAACACAAAATTTAATTTACAGCTGACTATAAGATCGGCAATGGTACCGTCCTACTCTAGCATCTGTTATCTCAACTCCGTTATCTTTATCACTCGTCTTTATGTCTTTTTTTCTTCGTTTTTTTTTTGTAATTTAAGTTCTTTGTACATTATTGATTGTGTAAAATTACCGATTACACCAACAAGATACTTACACATGGGTTTCAACTGGCTGACGAGTTCGTCTTTCGTCCACTCCTTCTTGTCCGCCCACAGAGCGAGGCTCGGCGCCACCGTCGCCAGCTTGTTGTCATCCGGGTACGGCACGTTTAAGTAATGCACCAGGACTATATCGGGGTTCTGTAATGCAGAATGGCCTTGGTCAGTTGGGGGTTTGGTTGACCTAAATTAAAAATCTGGAAGATATTGCACATTTTTGATCACCAATCAAATTGAATACTGAAATTTTTACGTGAAAAATCCAGTTGCATTGATTTTCTTTTCGCCAACCAAATTGAGCAAAGTTATACAATTAAGTGGATATAACTTCAGTGTGTTTAAATCGTAAACAAACCACAAAACTAAGCAGCAGGTAGTGCCAATATCACGAACTTCTGTGCTTCAAAGGATTCAATAAGCAGACCCTAGGGATAGTAATAGGTCTTAATCTTATTAGTGACTTCACGGGTGGTCCGAAATTTGATGATCTGAAAGCGGTTTGACCACAAACCCATAGTTTCAATAACATACATTGCAGCAACGTGGTAGTATTCTACTTAGGCTATTGCCTTTAAGTCTTCGTAAAATTTTGATGGTCTTGCTCAGCAGAGGAACAAAAATTAACCTACGATGAGTTACATAAAAAAATAACTTTAGTATTATCTAGAGCAACTTTAAATGAACTTTTCTAAGGCAGTACATGGCAGTTGCTGATGTGCAATCGTGCCAACTGTACGCCAAACGTATTTTTTTTGGTCCATTAAAGCTTTTAATGAGGCTATACTCGATGCTAATGCTCGGTTTTGCCTTAAAACACTTTTTCTTATAATGTGGAAGGATTAAACAACATTGCAGTCCATCTGATGATAAGTGGACAATTCCGCAATCAATTTGATGGCAATTTCCTATAGACAATTGACAGAAGATTTGCCTATAAGCGATCAGATTTGTAGTTTTTGAAGAACCAAATATAAACGTATCAAGACGTCAGATAGGCCTCCAGTACTATTAGAAGTTAAAATTAAATTTCCATAGGCTACAGTTTTTGTATTTACATTACCATTTACTTAAATTACAATATTATAATGTGTTATAGTACGTGTAGTACTAAAAATGTTTATCATACATTTCCAATAGGCTACATTTACGTTTTTCCCTAACATGCTTAGTCAATCAAGCATCATTCGCATCTTTACTAGGTTCCTGATCAGAAATTACTTATAATGCGATAGAAATAACAGGCCCTTACATTGCCAATTTATTACTGAATGCAATTTAATTTATTCATGGTCCAATATCTTTCATACTTTACAGCGTATTCTTTAACCGACCTCAAACCATACGTAGGAGATATAAGGACCATTTTCACATACTGAAAAATATTAACGCACTCCCACTGTTTAGTGGTCCGTGAGAATTTAGTACGGGAAGTCCATTCATTACTACGGAATGCAAAATAACGAGGCGAGCAAAAACTCATAAACCACCCTCAATTGAAAAAGGGAGGAAAAACTGAAGGGTATAAACTGTGTGCAGCATCCGTAACAGCCTCTGAATCGACTCTCACGCAGTAAAACTACGTACAAAATAAGTAATACACAATATTTTAATTTTCAACGCGAGAAGCGAATGTAAAACGGAGTGCGCCGTAATAACTATCCATTTGTCTTCAAAATGGCTGCAATAAACATGGAGGCATTATTTATGTAATGGCCGTCCGGCAGGGTTGCCACTCGGCACGTGTGCTTTATTGTAGATATTGTGGTTTTTCATTAACTCCATGTTAACGTGATAATTTGTTGTAAATAGTGACAACGTACCAGATTTTTAAACGACACTATGCAGTTATATAGCTACACATTTAGGGTTAATAATTTTCATACAGATTTGTAAGTTTAGAGAACTTGTATGGTTCAGCCGGTGACGTTCCACCATTACGCCTGTTTCGATCGTGAAGCCATTATTGGTCTGCCGTCCCAGTTAACTAATTAAATTATAAAAAGGTGGTACATAAAGGTATTTAAATAGTTAGAGTAGCGATATGAGATAAAACAAGTTGAAATCTTCGAAATTTTTAACATTTTAAAGGTTTAATCATTTGTTTCATTTATTAAATAAAGAGTAAAGGGCGGTATCATTGCGTGATGCATAAGAGCACATCCTGATGATTGCCGCCACGCCGTACGAGTTAATCTAACACAAAGATGCGCCAATATATTTCATATCACGTAATGGTCACAAAATGTTGAAACTAGGCAATGACTTTTCATCTAAGAAAGAAAAATAATGTACATAAATATAACCTCTATTACCCAAGCGAAGCTGGGTCGGTCGCTAGTATAAGGTATTTATTTCATATAACATATTGAGCACAATAAACAAAAAATAAGGATTATTAATAATATTATTTTTTATATAACAGTATAAAAAACTAGTATCCTACTCAACTTACTACCATAATACATGTTCAGAAGAGATTAATCTATACGACTGGAACGCTATCAAATTAATGACACTCCGATCGGTCCATGTAGTTAATCCATTAATTAATAGTCAAGTTGATATTGTAATAACCATTAATCCGACAGTCGATTATACGATGAATATTATATAACGGATTAGGGTATCGATAATATCTATTGTAAATTTTTGAAAGTTGTCTGTGAATTGAAAGATTTTTGAAAAATATAAACAGCGCGTTGTGTACTAAAATTCCGAATTTTAGTACACAACGGGTACTCACAATTCATGCGTTGTAATTGACGATATATAGAACCAATTGCATGGATCGTAGTTTAGCAGTGACCACGATTCATGCAACTGGTTCGAAATATCTGCAATTGGAAGCGTTAGTTTTGTGTACCCGTTACATAGTAAAAAGTAGTTCTAGTGTTCCATATTTTAAACTAGTTGTATGGATCGCAATTTAGCTCTGACCACGATTCATTCAACTGGTTCGAAATATTCGAAATTGAAAGCATTTTTTTTTAATACCCGTTACATAGTAAAAGGTAATTCTACTGTTCCATATATAAAACTTGCATGAAACACAGTTTAGATGTGACCATTTAACTGGTTCGAAATATTCCCAATTGGAAACGTTAATTTTGAGTACCCGTTACAAAGTTACACGTTCGATTTTTTTTCAGTTGGAGAGATGTAGATGCAAGCGTTTCTTACAAGCAAGGCAACCATTCCAGCTCATAAAGTAACGCATCTTCAAGATTTCAGTCCGAGTAGCAAGTTCAGATAGAACTTCAATCCTGTTTACATTCAATGTAGATGTCCATGAACTGAAGAGAGCACGCGATTTTCTTGATAATGGATTATAAAAGCGATTTTGGTACCTTCTATACGGAACTATTTTTCTCTCATCTGTAATAAACTTATATAATAATGACAAACGAAATACGTGCATATAATCATTTACACGTAAATAATTTGTTCCGATTCCTCCGAAACATCTTTCAATGCACCAGCTAATATACTATACGTTACATATGATGTTCATAAATTTAAAGAATCGCTGCTTTGCGGTAAGACAAGTTAAGTGATTGCATTTTTGGCAAGATACTTTGGTTAAGGTTTCGAAAGGTTTTGGAATATTATAATTTAAATATGCAAACATTATGCAACGTATAATCATTTGTTACAAACGAATATAAATCTAGCTAAATATAACGTTAGATAATGTTGCAAAGTAAGAGAACAGTCTAGAACTAATCGATAACGAGTACTCTTTGTACTTATCAAAGTTTTATTTTGTTAGGAAGAGTAGCAAAGCTATAGGCTACCTGATATTAAAGGGTATCGGAGCCCATGGAGATACATGGAGCCTATCAACATCCAACCATAAACTGAATAGAAATCCTTTCCAACGTCGACCATAGATGCGTTCCTACAACTGACGCGATGCTGCAAGCATCAAGTCAGTTGTTTATAATGTTCTTAAAAATGTGTAAACTTTACACACACATATGATCACTATAGTGAACTATGGCGTACTGATCTTATTTTAAATTGAAGTCAACTCAATCGTGGAACAATAATAATTATTAGTAGTTAGGAGTCTTTTGAAAATTGTTCATTATATACTGGCGATAATACTTTGTTTTTTCTTCGTATAGCTAAGCAAAACAAAGCGATAATTACTATTCAGTAGATATCCAGCATTCACTAGTAGTTATATTATTATACATATATAGCCTTTTACTGTACCTAAGCAATATAGTATGATTTTGACGGTAATTAATAGTATTTACTTTTTTTTAATTGTGTATAAAATAGTAATAATAATAAAATCGTTTATTGCCTCAAATTTTTAACAATTAAGTATACAACAACTTGCTGTTAGGAAGAAAATAGAATATAGCGGGGCAATAGGAAGCGCCTCAGCTTTAGCTACTACGGGATAGAGATCCCGCGCAACGTTGTTTCTCAGTCGCTCCCTACTCCCATAGGTCTTATTCGGAAGTTAGGAGTAAGTGGTAGTAGTTATATTATCATTATTTTTTGTAGCTAAGCAATACAATGATTCCAATGTAGAATGACACATGGCACATGACATAAAATTTCATGTAATGTAGAATGATTAAGTAATATAACGATGCCAAGATGATACAGAATATGATATTGCTAATATTACGTATCAAAATTGCTTTTAATAAAAGAGAAATTGGAAACAAATGCAGTAAGTGACAACCCTGTGTCTTTATTTTTACTGCGTCCAAGTCGAAAGTTACTCAGCCCTCAATGAGTTTAAGAATGTCTAGCGAGGAGACAGTAGTCTAAACGAGATTAATGATAAAAAACAAACAAAAGTAGGAAAACATATTAAACTGAGAGAGTTATGTGATGATAAGGGTCCTTCAAACGGTTATGAAAAGGCTTTATGCGGGGTTTATACAGAGGGAGGGATAATGGAAAGTCTTGTATTGGGATCGTAAATTCTGACACGTAAAGTTTTTTATGAAGAGTAACAATTGTGCATGCAGGTCACCTGATGTTAAGGATTCGCTGCAGCCAATGGACAGCCTATATGTATAACCTCAAACAGAACTTAAGTTCAGCTGATGTGTTGAGTTGCTTGCTCCTGAGGATTAACCCGCGTCGCTTGTAGCCGGTAACGATATCTCTTCGACCGAAAGACAAGAATAACTTTACGGCAGAATAAAAAGGCAGATGTGTATTATGTAGCGTCCGTACACTTTAGGTATAGTGTGTCGTTCATTGCCTATTCATAGACATGCATACTCCCGGAAGATTCATGTACAACTGTACTCGGTACGCTCGAGACAAGAATGCTAGCTGCATTCCCACGTTGAATAGCAATCGCAATTTTCTGCACGAGTTATGAACCAGACCTCTTGTCACAGGTGGAGTCGATTAAACATGGGACCGCACAGACCAAAGGTTTCAAAGCCAAGCGGACATATTAACGCCGAATGGCTTCTTCAGCAGCCTCCGCCGCAGCCCCAGACCTCGACAGCGTTACGTCGAAAGGAAGTAGTCAACACATACGAGGGCACTCCCCTCGATAAAAAAAAACCGAAGGGATATCGATGGTAGCAAGCGCCCGTTAATAAGTAATAAAATGCACTAATATTCAATTTTACAAATCAAAATTAATAATATAATTGAACTGATGACGTCACTACACCATGTGTCAAATGGAACATCGGTTCAATTATTTTATTAATTAAGTTCACGGAAATTAACGTGAAGTAGATCGCATGCCCGATTACAACTACATGAAACATAAATGTTACTTTACAAATGACAAACACGTTTATCGTTTCAAACGTTAAACGAAACACTAGCTCACTTACTAACAGCGATAGAAATTTATTATCAACTTGCATCAAACAGATATCATATTCAATAGCATTCACGGGATTCCTACTAGGTTTACTAGTCTTGAAGCTTATGCGGGATATTTACATATGAAATGTGGGTGAAAAAGATGTAAATCGCAATATTGGTACTTAGATCCTTTTCCCGATAATGGTACGGGCGCAAGGTGGAAATATCCAGAAATGACAAATACCATGAAAAAATTCCAAAATTTTAACATGGGAATTCATATTCTTAGATTGGGAAATCTGTAAATGTAAACTGACGCAATCCCTTTAACTGCCTCTTTACCCGGGAGAGCTTACCTTGTCTTTAGCCTTGCCCTTTTTTCTAGTAATCTATAATCCCTTGTACCTTTCCTCTCTTTCTTTGTGAAAGCAAGATTAGACTCTTCAGCAAAAGTTTACTAGGAATTATAATGACTGTCGTTTCCCAAGACATTTGTACAAGACATTGATCTAATAGCCTAAAAACGCGATGTCCCAGCTCTAGCAAATGAACAGGCAACCCTAGTTGTAACTGTATACATATTTGACGACATTCCGTTCACCTGTACCCGAGTCATTATTGACACCTGTTACGCTGCACACTCGGGTGCATCGCGTAATCAGAAATTCAATTACGCGTCGACATTTTGGCGCGGAACTAGCCCGCAAATATGTACATTTTATGACATTTTCAAATGAAGTTTACAAGGATTTCATCAAATGTAGATAGAGGGTCTTTTGTATTTTTTTAACGTCTGGATGAAACGTTCTGTGAACTATATTGGCCAGTAAGATTCAATTCTGAATTTGACCGTAATTGAAGATGACCGTAATTTAGACTTTCCACAATAACATAATACTTTCCCAAATAATTTAGATAACATAGGTATAAATAGATATATGGATATGGATACGGATACAGATACGGATAAGGATACAAATAAGGATGCGGACATGAATACAAATTCGGATAAGTATACGGATACGAATACAGATACATATGTACATATAGATATGGATATAGATTAGAATAATATTCGCTCTTTATTGTTTCCTTATCCACATCAGTAAATTCCCGCAACAGACCTCTCCCTACTTACCTACACTCTTGGCAGAAAATAAAATTCAAATGAAAATCATAAAACTTATTAAAATAAAAAACCTAACCTAAACAATCTAAAGGGACTCCATGCCTATGCGGCATGGTTCCAAGGACATTATCTGCATTCCCGCGCTGGATAGCAATCGCAATTCTCTGCGCGAAATTGACTTTACATTTCAATAACATTTCTACACTTCAAAAGGATTGCATAGATTCTTTAATGATTACTATCGACACCTGTTACGTACGTTCACAGCATAGTCAGAAATTCAATCGTGTACATTTAGCGCGGAGCTAATCTACAGTACATTTCGTGACACTCGTCGATGACATTTATGTGTCGCGGTCATAGCGGTACACTCGCGGACACTACGGTAAAAAGTTAACCTTTTTCACCGCATGCTCTACCATTTTTCAGGGTTTATAAAATTTAATAAAACCGAATCTGTGCCAGCCGGCATTGGATTTTAAAATATTTGATTTCATGATAGTGTATAGAAATATTCTCTGTGTTGCTGTTACAATGCCATTTCTGCACAACTATTTACACTATATCAAATGAAATTTATAAATACATTGTGCCTTTTTCCAATATCAAAATAAGTTACCTATTTCAGTTTCACAAGCAAAGACAAAATTTATTTTTAAAAACTTGTGTAAGATTATCACATGAGTCTTGAATTCACTAACTGGTGTATTAGATTATATGATATTTTTTTTTTTTCTCCTTTGAAAGCTGTTATTTATAAATCATTTGTATCTAGCTTATGTATATTTAAGTTATTTTTTGACCTTTATATTAGTGATTGATATACACCCTACCTTTGTTGTTGTAGTTTGTTAGAATGCTTGAGTAACTTCTTATTATAAACTAACAGCCACAACGCTGGTGGTTGTTTGTCAGTGGGGCCTTTAAAACGCATGGATAACATTTTACGACACAACTGACACACATAGGACTGCCGACTGACAGGCACAGGCACAGCATTGCCGACTGTTAGTCAGAGAGGCCTTTAAAAGGTGTGAAGCACTTCTTACAATCAACTGACATGCACAGGACTGTCGGTTGTTAGTCATTGGGGCTTTTAAAAGGCATGGATTAATTCTTAGGATTAACAAAGAAGCACAAGACTGCACTCTGTTTGTCAGTGGGGTCCTTAAAAATATGATCTCGGGATGACTTGTCGTTAAGTAAATTATGAACAACCGAAGGCTACTCAACACCAATGCGACGTGTTCGTTTGACATTTCATTTCCATTAAAAATCTCATCGCACCCCGCGATTGAAAGCACACGCGCTCAAAGAAGTCATCAGGCCGTTTGAGATGCCCTGCCATTATTTCACGCTTTGCTATCTGGAGAGTGTTATTAGCTCTTTGATTTTAAACTCTTTTTTCTCGTCTTTCTTGAAACTTGTTTATTAGTGACTTCTCAATAAGTCGCTATTTTAAATTCAAAGAATAATGGAATTTCTTCAAAGGTTTTTTGCCTCTTTAGGAGTGGAAATTTTAAAATTCCTTTTAGTACTCATCTTCACTATATCAAAGAACTAAGTTCAAAAAAGAACAAATATAGGTTCTTTTTTGAATCCCAAACTTATCTCGTAGTTATTTCATTATCCCCTATTACAACCCCTTAAAATTTTATCTTCGGAACGAAAGTTATGCCTGTGGTATACCACTTCCTTTGAATTTTAACTTTAACATGTTTAGCCATAAACACGAGCCATGAAACTGGATCAAAATATTGCCAATCATAAATTATTTCGGGATGATATTAGTTTAGTATCCAAAGCACGTGTATCATCAAGTACATTAACGTATTGTATTTTAATATCAACACAAAGAATTATAAATACTTTTTTCACAAACGGATCAACAGATTGACCTCAAAATTGGCAGTCTACTAGTAAAAGCATTTGCCTGCAATTTTTTAATCTCCGTGGCAGTAATATACATTATTGTTTTTGGCTCTCGAAGTATGAGATCATTCTGGTTCAGAGCCAGTACAATAAATTTGAATGCCCGTAAGAATTTTACTGAATCTGGTATCTTTTATATCTGACACATATATGGAAAAACAGCTAACAAGTAATTTCACACCCGTAACTCTTAAATTGACGTAACTTTTTATTTACAGATCGATTGTAATGAACAAACATAAAATAAAAAGAGAAGCTTTCTACAAAGCATTATTGAAAACCGCACTGAAATCGGTTAAGCTTTTTCTGTGATTAGCACGCACAAATGCACAGACAAACAAAAATTGTAATAACAATTGTTCTGAGTTCTATTACGTTGATAACGACATCTAATAATAGTCTTATACATACATCGTCCATGAACAGAATACGATCAGTTTTATTTTATTTATTTATTTATTTATTCTTTATTCGCTACATAAAAGGCGGTCTTAATGCTAAGCATTCTTTGCCAGTCAACCTTACGACAATATATTCAAGAAGGCAATTACTAAGTTTACATAATGTGTTATTATATCATAGATTTTCAGTTACAATTTTATTATTTGTATGGATGTAAAAGTTAGTCAACAAGCTAATCCATCTTACTAAGTCGCGCCGTCATAACAATCTCCTAAAAAGCCAAGATATTTCCGTAATATTTCGTTACTGAGATACGAAATCTTGAAATACGCGTCTTTGATACGGACCTCTTATGAAATTGATAGAACCGCGAATTGGAATTTCCAGTTCAATATTTGTGATATATTTTCACTTGAGTCGTTGAAATATTAATGGAATTTCTCAAAGTTTCCGGATTTTACGGCTAAGAACCAACAGGGAGGCGTTAGTATGAATAAACGGTGGATTAAAAACTGCGCCAGGAAATTCTAGTTAGAAGCACGAAAACAATAAATACTCAAAGTAAGTTCGGAGTTTAGTAATTGGATCGATTTGTAGGTCAAAAATGTTTTAAACTGAACCAGTTAGCGAAGGAGAATAACAAGATCGGCAAACAAGCTGTAGGTTTTATTCAAACTGTGAATTCATCTTTGGTTGAATAATTCAAAATAAGACTTTTTTTGTGGGAGAAGAGTAGTAAACGAGCATGTGAGCCACCTGATGTTGTAATCGCGGCCCATAGACATCCACGTACAACCACAAATACGAACAAAATACTATCTGAGCTCGAACGCAGATATGTTGCTACTTCTGAGGACTAAGATGGTCGCCTCGCTTCTAAGTGTAGCCGCAATCGCACCTCACCAGCCGAAACACAAGTAATGCTTTACGGCGGATTATGAGGGCAGCGGTACTTCTCCGGTAGAACTATAGTTCTCTCACCTTTATGACTTAAAATGACTAACGTAAATTGAGTATTAACGTAGATACACTGGTAATGAAAACAGTTCCATAGTTCTATAGTTCTTCCTTTAAAATCAGAATCCGAAACTACAAATATATTTGTTTCTTAGAACATTTGTGGATGCGTTATGACTCTATTCGTGTTGTATTCACACTGAATACAACACGAATAGAATCAGTATCAATATCTGTAACTCGTATTTATATTGTTTGCGTTCCATGGATTATTGATAAAAATATCCGGTAGACGTGAATCTAATTTAATACTTTTATGCGGTGGTACGACATTACTGAGTATACTTTTCAATATAATTTTTTTGATCTATGGAGAGTAGTAAACAAGTAGTTTAGCGACCTGATGTTAAGTACTACAAGACATCTACATACAACCTCAACCAGGTGTGAAGTTCTATCTGAGGTAGTACGTAGATGTGTTACTACTCTTTAGGACTAAGATCGCTTGATCGCTTCGTTAGTGAGTGTAGCCAGCGACTGAGCTTCTCCAACCGAAATACAAACATTCTTTTATGACGGATTATGAGGGCGGAGGTGGTACTTCCCTTGTCGAAAAATTCTACTATCTATAGATCCGTGTTTATTTAAAATTTTATGTTTTATTAAGTATAACGAACGGCAGGACCTCTTGGAAAGCAGGCTCGATGTTTATAACTTTTGTAAAGATAGATTTACGACTTTACTCGACTTTACGACCTTACTCGACGATTACCCAATCACCAGTAACGCCCGCTTTGATGAAATGATAAAATACCTGTGACGTTTACGGTTTCATCATTGTCCACTTTGATGAAATGATAAAATACCTGTATCGTTTACAATTTGATCATTGTCCACTTTGACGATATTATATGATCTCTGTGACGTACAGTTTTTCATCATTGTCTACTTTGATGAAATGATAAGATCCTGTGACGTACGAAATTTCAGCATCTTCCACTTTGATGAAATGATAAAATCCTTGTGACGAACAGCATCTCAGCATTGTCCACTTTGATGAAATGTTAAAATCGCTGTGACGTACGGAATTATAACGAAGTAAGTTCATACAAAAGGTAAAGGATGCTATCACCTGTAACAGCCAGTAGCACCTCCGATGAAACGTCGGCAGGATGGCGGAGTGCACGTAGCAACCGTAAATGCACTGCGAACAAAGATAAAAGATAAAAGATTAAATAACTGCACTGCGAACAAAAATATAAATATAGATCATAGATCAAATATAAAATAATTGCTGCCCGTGATTTCTTTCACGTAGGCTTTTATGTAAAAGTTACATTGTCATATCAGTATTCGGTAATATAAATCATTAATCTAGAAAATCAGTAATGTAAATCATCCGCTTTCAACGCCCTGTTAGTTAACATTAACCGGAAGGAAATGCTTCGACTTAACTTTGAGAAAAAATCGGTCATTTAGTGCAATAATGACGTAAATGTATTTTGGCTACAGTACTTAAAAAAATCTTATTACGCTTATAGAAGAATAAAGACGCTATTAAGTTTCGGCGATTTTCGATAAAAAATGGTGAACGGTTTTTTTAAGACCATAAATCGTCGCAAAAATATATTTAATACGCTGTTTAAACAATGCAAATGTAACATTTACATTTACTTACACTTACATTTCTCTTACGTTACATTTACATTAGCGTTGTCATCATTTTATTCAAACGTAACTTTAGCTCGGATCATTTTAAGTTAGTCCATTTTCAAACTAAATGAAATGAGTCTTAAAACTAGTTCAAAGCTCCACTCACGACCAGAATACTAGATTTTCACACTAAGAGGATGTTACAGAATCGCATACAGCCTGAACTAGGCTAACCCGCAATCGGCACCTAGCTAACTTCATTACACCCAAAAGCCTCCGCGCAAACTTTGAGTTACAAGAGTAAATTTCGATGTATGAATTGCGCTGCATACAAAATATTGTAAATTCTAACTGAGCACTTCAGAAACTTAGGTTAGAATTTAGAATAAACTGACCAGATAAGAAATTAAATTAAGATTTTGTTTTAAATTATCATAATTTAAAATTCAGAAATGTATTCTATTTAAGCTCATTAAGTTTTGACACATAGAAGGATTGTAATAAAATCTATTAAATTTAGGATATATGTATATATCCTACGTTCAACAATATAATTTCGTAGTCACTATGGTATTAAGCAAGCTTCACTGCTTTCGTCATGTGTATTTACTTGTCGTTTAGGTTTCATAATTAAAATAATAAGTAATGGCTGAATGTTTGTGATATTTTAAATAAATGGTGGTAGAGCCGTTAGGGCTCGCCCGGGGCGGTACCACCGCCACCCTCATAACCCGCCGTATAGCAACATGTTCTTCATGTATTGTGTTTCGGTTGGGGAGGTGTGGTTGCC
>DWON01003363.1:0-18205 GCA_018251015.1 Phocides pigmalion okeechobee
TTATTTGATAATTGAAATCTCCGTGTTTGATTTGAGATAGCTAAGGTGTTAAATTTTTGTACGTAATCTACAATAAAAGTTTAAAAATACACAATTAAGTAAAATATTTTTTTGTAAGTAAAAAATGATCTACTGTAATATTGTGTTTTTTGAGATAACACGTTATTGAAGCTAAGAAGCGACATGTTCTTACTCTTTTATTTATTAATTGCAAGAATGACCATACTCTAACAGCATATGAATTTCCTAATTTCAAAGTAAACTTAAAATAAATCTGTATAAGGAAGATCTCAATGAGTGAAGTGGGTAGGGCCTAGGTATATTTTTATATTATACAATTTACACGTTCAATCAGAATACGCTTCCTGGCTGCGTCAGTACCAGAATGATATTTTTTATCATTGAGAACTAAATCAGTACTCTATCTTAAGTATCAGTTAAATACAAAAATGGGCTAAATACCATTAAAAACCTTTCCTGGCTTCTGTTTTAATCTTGTAGAAACACGGAAAATTATAGCAATTTCATATACTATACGTCAATATTCGTAGAGGAGATGGACATCAGTTCATCAGAAAAAATATTCGTAGTCATAATGCATAGTTACGTCTACACGTGTTAGTGGCTATATTAAATGAGGAAGGAGCCAATCTCTTCAATTTAATCCATTAGTCGCCTCCTACGTCATTCAAAGAGGGCTACTTATAATCTGAGAATCCCTACGAGAGCTATTCAAGTCGATAAGTATTTTGACAGTGACAGTCACTATATTTATAAAAATATTATGTAAAAAACTACTTAACATCACAAAAGATTAGTAATGAACAAAATTATGGGACAAAAGTAAGGATAAATTTGTCGCTTATGTATCGTATCTCATTCGTTCAGGGGAACACTATTCGCTAATCATGCATGCATGATTTTTGGAAGATATAGAATAGACATAGACTTTCTCGCATGCAATGCATGCCATGCATACGAGAAATTCTAAAATATTTTACCCAACGATGCTTAAAATAATACAAAGAAAGAATTCGAATTTAATTTACTATGATGCCAAGATGCTATTAATATCCCCGATTCACTAGGACGTGGTAAAGATAAAGGAAACACAGTTATTACAGCGCAGTCGCGGGAAAATACTCGTTTTCTCCACGTTTAATATCGTTTAGTAAGTGAACTCGTTTTCTACAAACATTAAAATCGTTTCTATCGGTTATTGAGTTATTATTATCGGCGACATAATAAAATTAATCGGGCGATGCAGAACTTGCTGGCTTTATATTTTTCTTGCAGTTTAAGCGTATTTAAAGTGTGTCCAAAGTTATTCCATTAATTATAATTTACGTTGTGTGGGATTTATTACGTTACGTTTAAATTTTAATAACTTAATAACATGCAAACGAGGAAATAATGTAGTTTCTGTTTAAACAATCTAGTTCTAAATAATTATTGGTTTTGTAATCTCCCTACAATTTATATTGAAGTTGAAATGTCCCACGATGCGGGTTTTTTATGTATACGATTTTGGTACTACACACTCATTGTTTAACAAGATTATTCATAATATAGTGTAAATATGTCATTTTCAACACTTTTACTTTTAATATCATATAATGATATATTAGAATATTATATTAGAAGTATATTTATACTCCATTTTATCCATATTACAAACAAAGATTAAATAACAGTAATAAACTCTGCAAAATTCATAACGAAAATTTCGGGTTATTAAATTAATAGGATTAGTTAACTATTTGAAACTATCCCAATGCTGTCGGTGTAAATTAAATTTGGCAGGCAATTATATTTAAAGGTATAGCAATAGTATTTAAAGTATTAATGGGCGTGGAAGGACCTTTCTTTCAATATAGCTAAATAGTAATAAATGACTTTTAATATATTTGAAGCGGGCGACGAGCATAAAACATTGTAAAGAAGTCACCGCTATCTATGAACAACTGTTAGGTACTAATATATGGAGACAAAAAGTATTTATATATAGAGAAATGGTGGCTTTATACTTCCATGGTCATATAGTCTAGTGGTAAATTTTTGGCCTCTCACACAGGGGTCCTGAGTTCAAATCACTGGTACCTCTAATTTTTTGGATTTTATATGCGCATTAGCAATTAATTATCATTGTTCATCATAATCATGAAAGAAAATATGCGAAGGAAACCTGAATGCTTGAGAGGTTTTTATTACGTTCTCAAATGTGTGAGGTCTAGTAATCTGCACCCAGAGTGTGCTTTACTATGGTCTAGTATCAACCAGAAGGATGGAAATAGATTTATAGATACTACTACTGAGGCAGGACTAAGTGAGAACAGGCTGTAAACCTGCTGACGCGGGAGCAATCTAAATGGGCTGTGAGGGTAAAAAGTAATAATGGTAAAAGGTTCTGGATACTGTTATGTAAAACAGAACTAAGCAGTACCATTTCTATATTTTAAAATATAAACTTTAGTGAAGTATATTTAAAAAAAAGGAATAGTCTTATATCGTGTGAATTTGTGTGTGTATGTTTGTTCACGCGTATGTAAAATACAGGGCATTACATCAATATTCATAATAGCCGTTGTTTTATACACTAAAATAAAAAGGCATTGCGGCCCTATTACCAAAATAAAAACCACTTCAAAATTACTTCATGCGGAAAACACAGCTTTTAGTGCGAGATTTTCCCTCTTAATCTCTACCCTACTTTGATCTCATCGAAATAATTAAATCCCGAAATCAAAGCTAACTAACTCACAAAGGAAGTCTACACAACGTACATGACTCGAAATCAATGTTGCATGAAGAACCAAATCAATTGCTGTACACATTGACTTTGACAAAACTCCCGGCCCGCTTCGATGAACGTCCCCATGTATTTGTCACGGCACCTGATAAACGGAATCGCTAAACATAAATACGTGCACCGTAGAGTACTTAATCAAATAGACTCTTAATACAAAACCTATATTTAGTAGTAAAAACATACATCCTTTGTAAGGTGACGCCAATGAAAATTAATGGTCTTATTATGTGGTGCTCTTATCTGGTCCATTAGCATGCAGTCCTTGCACACTACGACAATTGCAAAAACGTGTTTGTACTAAATAGTCATATACTGTAAGTCTATTTGTTTATTTCGTCTATGGTGTTTATAAATGTCTATTGGCTCACTTTAACATTAATACTGCGACTAACTGTTGCGATTTGATTCAACGTTATTTACTCGTAAAGGTTACAGAACACTCATATGATTATTTGTCTGATGAACTGAGGCACTGACCACATACACGTGGACAAATATACTAAGAGACTCAATGATATATCGCTTCTTTGCTTCAATAACGTGTTATCTTAAAAAACACAATCTTACAGTACATTTTTTACTTACAAAAAATCATTTTACTTAATTGTGTATTTTTTATGTTTATTGTATATTACGTACAAAAACTTAACACCTTAGCTATATCAAATCAAGCACGGAGATTTCAATTATCAAATAAAATAAAAAACTTGAGTTTTCAAATTTGTCACGTTATTAAAGCAAAGAAGCGATGTGACTACATGATCTATTATCAAATTCATTCTATTATGATTGGATATTTAAAGTTATTACTTTAATGAAATGTTTTAACTCCCTTCTCGATTTCTCAAACATTATTTTTATATTTACTTACTATGTGTATATGTAATTAAACTTCCAACATAGGAAGTATCGCTATTT
Source organism: Phocides pigmalion okeechobee (assembly GCA_018251015.1). Lineage (NCBI taxonomy): Eukaryota > Metazoa > Arthropoda > Insecta > Lepidoptera > Hesperiidae > Phocides > Phocides pigmalion. The sequence continues at coordinate 3,728 of DWON01003363.1, forward strand.
ATTCCACGGTAATTTCATAATTACATGGCTCAATCGAATAAATGTAATTTTACATAATAAGTATTTTATGCAAAATTACAGCCAAACACTAATTTTATTATAAAAATTGGCGTGTTTCACAAATTATATAAATAAATCGAGAGAATATCTAAGACTATAAAGCACAAAGGTTTACTTGTGTATGAAATAGTGTTCAACTGAAATGGCCACAAACCATGGTTTTCAAATGTGTTTTTACCTAAAAATGCCAGTTGCACTTATAGACATATGTACCTAACTCCAAATAGAACAGGAATCTTACTTGAAGTCGATCACAGATACGTTGCTATTCCTGAGAACTTACGATCATGTCGTATTTCAGTGAAACGGTAATTACACCATCACACTGAAACGCTAGAACAGATACACGCTAGAAATGCAATGTAAGTTCTACGTCCCAATATAATAACAAAATTCATTGTATACACAGATATGCAAGTGAAGATACACTTATACGTGATTGTGCATAATATCATTCGCCCAAGATGAAAAATATGAAGAAAATGCAGTGATCGTCTCTACGACTATGTAGTAGAAAATCAGTGAATGCATGCGCGTCACTGGTCGTAGATACTTTGACAAAATTCTTGGCGAACGGAGAGCGAGCGAGCTACCGAATGGTTCGCATACCCTTGTACAAATATGCAAAAGTTATAATTTTAACGATATTTCAAACGGAACTTTCTGTATTCTACGTTCTTTGTTACAATCTGAACTGTAAACCGTTTTAATGCTAAAATAAAATTGATTACTTTACCTACAGGAGTTTGATTAAAATTATGATTGCAACTTTGAATAAATTTAGAACATAAATCTGTACTGCTTTTAATTGTAGTTATGGCAGTATACAAGTAAAATTTTAATATCAATTACAGTGTCACAAATATATAGTTATATACATTTTGGACTTAAGTAGCGATATAACTAGAAAACCCTTGTAATTTCATAATGTATCTCCCATGTCTGTATTTGGGTTATAGCCATTCTATTGTAAGATTATCTCTTTTATTGATTAAAAGTTTACATGAAAATAAATAATTGTATTATACCACGTGTCAGTGTACGTAACTGCGTAAAAAAGTGTGATAATTCCTGATATTTCTTCTCGTATTGCAGTGTAAATTTTTATATCTTCCAACAGCTCGAAGTCACATGAATTATGCAAATTCCTACACTCCGCGAACCGAGTGGATCCGAGATTTACATCCGGGGAGTGCACATCGTGAACTAACATTATAAAGAAATATGTTGAGGTGTCACTTTGGAAGTTTAAAGCTTCCTTTCTGTTCCGATCTACGCTTAGTGGGTAGTTTGTTAGTAATATATTATGAAACGACAAGATTTATTTACGAGCAACATTTACTTACTTACGTATCGCTTGTAGATAATAGATCTTATCTTATCTTGGATCTTATCTTGGATTGACTACAGCGAAATTAACAGACATATTTTGGCTTTATAGACTCCTTTTGTGATCTGTTTTAACGATATGTCATTACCTAAATCAGAGGCTGTAATTAGACGTTACGAAAATCCGTGTCCATTAAAAAAATAAGGAAGCAACGGTGTTAAAAGTATAAATATAAGCAGCTTGTCGCAGAAGTATATTTTTTTTATTGCGATAGAGTAAGAAACGCGCATGCAGGTCACCTGATGTTCCTACTCTGATGCGTTCCTACTCTTGAGGACTAAGATGGTCGCCTCCAATAATGTGTATACGGCTACGACACCTCCCCAACCGAAACACAAATGAATTAAGTTAAATAGATTTAAATTATATGTAGCTTGTTATGGTGTTCATTTTAATTTTCCTGTACAATTTCCTATATTAAGCATCGTGCTAGTACTTAACTTTTTTGTTTAAGTTCTGTCTTACTGTATTTAAAAGTTCACTTAATTACTACGGGATTTAATCTCTTCAATTTGTCTGTACTGTTTGCTTCGTCTGTTTCAGTAAAGCGCAGTAAAGTCAAATAAATTTTAATAGGAGAGGTTTTCGTACTACTCGCGGTTGGCAACTTTTATTTGAAAGATTACCTAAGACAATGTAAATAAAAAAAAAATATAGTCCAAGTATCATATTATTCTCTTTTAAAAGTTTTAATATTTTTCTTGAAATTATAGGTAAAACTTATGTACCTAGTAAGTAGTTCAAAATTACTTTGCAACAATCCGCCACCACAAGTTATAATGGTATAGCATGCACTATGAGAGATAGGAAAAAGTGAAGTGATTAAAAACTTGGTACTAATATGTGTTATGGTATATATTATATATATGTATATATAGTATACCATAACACATATTAGTACCAACACGTGTTTGGCTCCAAAACGAAGCTTCATCAGTGTAATTTGACTCTAGGACGGTTAATCGGTGAGTCACCGATGCATGCTTTGAAATATATACCATTATGCATTGTGTTAGCGGATTATTGCAAAGTAGTTTTTAACAACTTAATAGCATGGATTTCCGGAAAGTAATTCCTGATACTACTAAACTAAACTAGTACTAAAATATAAGTAGTACCTGTATCCGCTTAGAGTTGGTTACACGTGTTCTTACGAGGCAATTGTCATGTAACTGGCTATTTGTTACTGTTATTACATAATACAATAACCTATTTCAACTTTATTTTTTATATAAGTATAGTTCTATTATAGTTCTATCCACGATTTTTTTCAGTAGCCATTTTTTACCTTCAAACATAGAAATATACAATAACCCATACACGTCTATACCCACTTAAAGCTGAATCCTAACGCCGTCACAAATTCGTAGCTAATATAATTTATACAGTCGCAATAAAAGAAGCATTACAAATATTATTCCCACCACGATCATTCGCGTGCGTACAAGTATAATAAATACGCAATCATGTGAGGGCCTCGAGTCACGTTCGAGTTTCCCTCACGTTTTAGCGAACCTACGATTTTCCGTATAGGCATCAACAGGTAAGTGAGTCATTTGTTTTCCGCGTGAAACATTTCTCTTGAGTCAGGTCATGACGGGAGACTCGAGATGGCATGCGGACAGACGGTAACTGAAACGTGCAAAAACTCAGCCCATTTTTACACATCAGCTGGGTTTAGCGTTCGTGGGGCTGTACATTCTTTTGTTTCCAACGTAATATTGTAACTATGTAGTCCAACAAACTTTTCTACGTCCGCGCGGAAGATAAAACGACCACGCGTCGGGAGCCGCGTTCTGAAACGCTTTAATGATAGTTGCTTTAGTATTCTGTAGGCTTAAAGGTGTACAAAGGTGGACTTATAAAGACATAAATTACTAATACATATGCTTTTTGGGTGTTGTGAAGTAATTTCGGAACCTTACAGTGAAAGTCATTTCATAATTGTCACTTATTAATAACATGCCACTTTATAACAATGCTATCCAAATATAACCTTACTCGAAATCTTAAAAATATTTTTTTTATTTAGGAAAAGTCGTCAATGAGCGCGTAGACTGATGTTTTCATTGTAACCTATGGATATCCATATTCAGCCTTAAATAGTTCTTCTAACATGTCCTACAAAGATTCGTTACTACTCTTGAGATTAAAGACAGTCGCCTCGCATTTTAAGTGTACCCGGCAACCACTCCGCTGAAACCAAAACACAAGAACTGGTCTAGGACGGATTATAAAAGAGATAATTCCACGCTAGAACGACATTTCTATTACTTATATAGATATTACTACAACAGGCAAAGAGATTTTTACTAAGGCACGTTTGAGAGTATTACTAGTTTAATTATACGCTACGCTACTCCGATCCAATCAACTATCAATTCGATCCAATAGGCTTGCAATACATTACAATTTACAGAAATTACTAACCACCCGATAAATCTATTCGATCCCGCTTATTTCTCAATTTTGTATGTGAAATAACAAGCATAAAGCCCAATCTGGGGTTAATTGGTCACAACTTGCTTCAGGCTAAAGACTACAAAATAAATTTACTTTAGGGATGAAAGTAAAACCGAACCGACTCGTACATGCCTGACAGTTCTCAGAAAGTTTTCAAAGAAATGAGATATTTCACTAACTTAAGTCCACAAAGATGAAGGAAATATGTTTAAAAAATTGAAATATTGAATTAAAAATAGAAGTTAGTATGAACATGCAGCCCACTATGATGATAAGTGGTCACTGCCGCCTATGAAAATTTTTTTTTACCAATTCCATAGAGAACAAAATATCAAATTGCGTAGATCACACTAGTGACAACGTATTAACGTTGCTTAAGCTGGATATTAAAGTGGTCGTCTACTTGTAAGTGAGTCGAAATGAAGGTAAGCTCCATGCTAAACATAGATTTAAAGGTGAGAGAACCATAGTTCGACCGGTGAGGTACCATCGCCGCCCTCATAGTCTGCCCTAAAGCATTACATGTGTTTCGGTTGGAGAGGTGCGGTTGCCGGCTACAAGTAGCAACTCATCTGCGTCCGAGCTCAGATACGATTTTAATTGTGTTTGTGGTTGTCTATGGGCTGCGACTACTTAACATCAGGTGGTTTGCTTGCTCGTTTTTTACCCTTCTCACATTAAAAAGATCTGGTAGTACCTCGCGTTTCGCATCATATAGGTTCTACTACCATCTAATTTGCACTTTGCCGACGTGATGAATTATAGCCTAATTCTGCTTTATGTAATAAAGACCCGTGACCAACAGTGAGACAGTAATCGGTTTATGATAATGATTGCACTATTATGTCATACTTTATTTTAAACATTCTCACGATCAAAGTTAAAACATATCATTTTAAAGTAATATTACCGTGGAATTTATACATTTTACTATTTACCGGGTGTTCACGATTAACAATCAAACATAGTTGATCGTGAGTACCCGGTACATAGTATAATTTAAGCAAAAACAGTTATATTACAATCCCCTTTTAATGATTGTGTTAATGCAGGAGCACAATCGTGCCGATTTATTTGTTTCCCCAAGCCCCCGGAGACGAGACGGCGGGTAAGAGTCGAGATATTAAGTAATATAAGTCGTTCAGAAATCTGCCACTATTATGTACAGACAACAGGTAACTGTTGTCCATTCTACTTGGGATGTTTAACGAACTCATTTGGGATTGTCATTTTTTATATTATTTATCAATGCACACAACACGATCGTTTAAGGATTTTTATTGACGTCATAAACTCTCGTTCTATATGAAATTGGTTACAAATTGCAAATCTTGGACAGCAGTAACCAATTAACATCAAGTAGGTTGCATGATCCTTTGGTCCTTTCATTACTTAACTCTTGACGAAGATGGGAAATAGGAGCAGGCAAATGAAACTAAATATATATAATATATGTATACAAATATAGTCTCCCAAAAAAATTAATGTAATCTGTTTGTGTTTTGAGAAACATTTTGCAAACTACCGAGTTTTGCTCAATATATTACCACAGAACTTAATCAATCTCGATATATGGCGTCCTTTATGATACGTTATTGTATTACTTCTATATCTTAAAACACACACTCACAATATATATGTATGCATATTTACATACATAAATACATATACTCAAAAACATTACTCTCCTAGTCGGGGTAAAAATGATATAATCGAGTTATTTTTTCCGTTTCCCAGTAATGAGTATCCGTTCAGCAAAACTCGCGCGACCAATTATTTGGGGTGGACGGCTGACAACAGCCATGATGGACGACCAGCAGTTTATTATATTTTCCGCCTTTTAACCCTTCCTAGTTGCAATTTAAAATTTAACAACGCTAGCTTTATTTTATAATTAAAATTCAAATAGTTGTACTTTGTATTTGATAAACGATTCATTTTTATTATGAACTTTAGGACATTTTATACGATTTTAAACTGATATTATCGCGGAATTCATACATAATGCAATATAACGGGTACTCACGGTTAACGATTTTTTGATTTATTGGTCCATATTTAAGACATTTACTGGTCCATTGCAGGCAACAAGTATCTTCTCTAAAGAATATTTAGTTCATCTTTATAGCCACAGACGATTTTGTGACACAACTTTTACAAGAGCAATCAAATTCATATTTTTCCTTACGATGTTTCCTTAATCTAATAGATTAAAGGCTAAACTATCATCCATTACACACCAGTAGAAATTTCCATTAGGCATTATGTTCACTGAAGATACGAGTACGCTCTTGTAGCTAGCGTTCTTGGAACCATACCGCATGGGCACGGACTCCCTTTAGATTGTTTAAGTTAGGCTTTTATTATAATTAGTTTTAAGATTTTCTTCATTGTACATATTTTAATCATAATAAAATGAGTGTATATATTTTTTTTATTTTTTATATATATCCTTAGATATGCTCTACTATTTTTTTTAATATAAACATTAATTTAAGACTGTTGAAACTCACTGTACTAATAAATAGAAATAAAAGTAAAACTAAAACAAATAAACAAATCATAAATAAACAATGAAAATATAATATTGTAAATATTGAATACAACTTTATGCAGATTGCTGCATTTCCTATAATAGTAACAGGTACATAAAAATAAAATAAAGAAATATTTTAACTATGTACAACAACATGCTGACAAAAATGTTATTAGGATAAACCCCTCTGAAGAATGAGGCACCGTTAACGCTATAAATACTATGTAATGTACTTAAATACGATTTAGAAGATCGTAAACCTCTTCGTGTCTCGACTGCCTATTCGAATGGGAAAGTAGCATACATAAGGCAAACAAACTTATAGAGCTATTCTAAACTATTTTTCAACTGTGACCAGTATTATTTAAAACTCCTATTATGCTGTAGTTTTAAATTTGTATAAAAGGACAAAGTAAACGTCTTAATAATCGATGGAAGTCATTGCTACTTCTATTTCATAAAATATTAAAAATACTACTTTATAACGTAGACTTTATATTTCTAAATCATTTTGATCTAACCATACATCCATTACTGTACCACTGCTAGATCAACTATCAGAATTAGAGGATTTGGACCACATTTCATCAATTTGGCCAAGTTAGCAAGGTCGACGTCATACAATTTACGAAATTCATTGAGATTTATTAAGAGGAAAACATATTGTTACCTGACTATTTTTTCTTAAGCCGTTACACATAACATCAAAAACTCCCAGAGTTTAAGTCGGAACCCTAATGTTAGAGGCTGGAATCTTATCAGTCTGTCACTGCTTATTTAGTTTGCCTAATAATTACGAAAGTCGTAAAACATCTCCCCGGCCGATAATTAGGTTGGAGAGATGCCACAGCTACCCTTATAATTCACGACGAAATATTCTTCATGCTTCGATTACTATACAATACTACATAAGCAACCTCTCAGCCCTCAAGAGTAGCATTGCACTAACCTCAGATAGGGCTTAATCCTGTTTTAAGCTGGATATGGATGCCTAAAGGGTACCTCTGCCACTAAACATTAGATGGGATGCAGACTCGATGCTGAACACCTCTAATATAAAAAAAAATGCAACAAAAATATTCCATAACGACATGTAACAATCGTAAATATCGTTAAGGTAAGCCGCACGAAACTCGAAGGTAGTGCTATAAATACGACTGTAAATATTATTGACATCGGCCCGAATCCGTATTTGGCGTAAAGTGGTAAACCCTTATGAAAAAGCAAATACTTGCGTCGACTCACACCTGTAGCCCGGTGACGCAACAAAGGAACGCTGAGTAATGCCTGTCGATTTTTCGGCTAAGAAATAATTCACTTGTTGATTCTGCACTCCAGGCCTCCACTCGTCTTTGCGAATACTATGTATTATTTATTTTTTTCCGCGAAAACTTTTCCTTGTGACAAATATACTCATTATTGCATCCATGACGCTCGTATCATGGGTAAATATAGTAATAGAGATATTGTATACTATATTTAAAATGTAATACATTATAAAAAAATGCAATTCATCCTTACTAAACTACCACTACGTAAAGTGTTTTTTTTGGTCTTGGTTTAGAAAAGATCGAACCTTACCCTTTTAAAACCATTATATATTAGACCCATCTTTTAATAAACTAACTTATAGCTATAGGAAGAAAAAGATAATGGTTTAGTTTTCGATAATTTCGTACACTCCTTTCTTAAAGAAGTTTCCACATTTAAAATTTTCTAATTTTGGAATAAACCTGTTTTAAAGACGGTAGTGCATCCCTAATTTTTAATACAGATACAGAATGAGAGTTTACTGACTTTTTTTCTTAGTAACTATATTGAAGCAATATGATGCTACTCTTGCTACTTAAATAAATAAACACTCATTACTTAAATACAAATATAAACGAGCAATAAAAATATATTTTTGTTTTTAATTTATGGGAATCAGTGTAAAGTAAATTATACAAGACAATGTCCCGGAAAGCTTAAACCCGGATAGCATAGTAAATCCTACATAGAACGCTAAGCGATACCACAATGTTCAGGAATGGTAGAAATTTAGGGAGCCGCTTTGTCTCGCCTTTAAGATATTATAAGGCTAAATAATCATATAACATACGAGTTCAGTCCCATATTCTGTTACCTACACGTTTCGTTGTTAGGGGTGCATACCTTAGAGTAGTTTGACAAATATCGAAGGTACGAGGCTTAGTGTCTGTAACGTTAGTTGCCTTGTCACGTCACAACAATGTGTCGAAGAATGTGTTTATGGTGCCAGGAATTAAGCTCTTTAGCAATGCCAAGTATTCTTAGAAATTATGCATACACTGGAGGTAAAAGCTCTATTTCTCGACGACGCGGCGACGCTACAACATTGTGATACTATTTCAAACGAATAATAATTTCATCAATTCATTCATTCATAAATTTAATTTTCTATTCTAGACGGAGAACAAAATTATATTGTTTTGGTTACTTTTATTTCTCCCAAAATATAATTAAATATATTTTATTTAGCGGCAGTGAACTATTATTTGACATAAAAAATAACGGTAAAACTAAATGCACTAGGAACATTAAGTCCACCTTTGTTTTCATATAAAGTACAAAAGGATATATAAATAAAGTTCGTGTTTATGTTGTAACGCGCATAGTGATTTATGATTAAATATGTTACTGACATATGCAATCCAAAACCAAAGTCTCCATTACAATTCTAATTTGAACCATTATTAAATTAATTTATAAATTAATTTGAAATTTATACTAAACAATTCATATCGCGCTTCCTAGGAGTGATTTTAATTCAGCTCTTCTCAAGTGAAATGAAATATTTTAATTTGAGTTTATTACACTTTCAACTACGTGCTGGCATTCAGTAATCGATGATTCCATATATAATATGAATATACACAAATTCTATCGAAACAAATTTTAGGTTATCAGAACAAAAATTTAACGGCATACTAATATTATAAAAAAGTTTTGTTTATTTGTAAATTATAAAATTCATAAACTACTGGCCTATTTCAATAATTATTTCATCATTAGAGCCTACATTAATAAGAATTTAGCTAGTAATTATTTCAGCAATATGTTCAGACTGTAGACAAAATCGCGGGAAATATTTATCTGAAAACCCAAAATCTTGCGGTGGACTTCAAAGAGCTGTTAAACGGGTTTATGGTATCAATATGACTCAAACAGACTGTGTTCCTTATGCACACACTTTCCTTTTTTAATAAATAGAATAGATTTTTAATAGATAGATAGATAGAATAGATTTTCTAACCAGAAATCAAACCCCAAACCTTCTTCATGTTATAACAGGACGGTACTATTTTCCCCACTTGAACCATTAAGAAGAATTTAATAGATGGATTGAAGTTTTGAACTATCCACTTTATTTATGCCTTTGTTACCTCTATTTTAATTGTAAAAATATCATGAATCCGTTTCAATCAAAGACCTGAAATTTCCAAAATTAATAGGAAAGTTTTTACAATGAAATGCTTAGAATGTCATAACTGGTATAAAAGATTTGTTTTAAACTTGTGAATTGTTAAAATACTTTAGCCTCCGGAGTTTCAATTATAATGTCTTGCTTGTTTTAATTTAAAAGCTGCTTTTATTTTATTTTCCTTTCTAAGTTTTGTTACATAAACAGGATTGGTTAATACGAAATCATCATATTTATATCTACGGTTGGCACATAAAATTAGCTGTTTGAGGCCAAGTTTATAGCCAACTACGGAGGGTTTTATAAAAATATAACAGATTTACATGTACAAGTAAGAAATTCGCCAAAAGATAAGCATGATATACGAAATCGGATATCTATCGTAATGGTCCCCGATTTGGGCCCTGTAAACATTCGCAAACGGACTTTAAGCCCGGTCATAAAAGTAATCCGCTCATAAAGTTACGCGACGATGGACAACATAAGGGTAGGGATTTTCTCGCACAAAGATTTCGAAGTAATTAAGATAAAATACCAGGAGTTTTATACGTAATCGCAGCCAGTGGCTCTACTCGTTTTTCAACGCTCATACCGAGTTAATCCTCGAGTATGCAATAAAGCAGCTAAAGTATTTGTGTGCCAGGCGAAATTACCCATATTGAAAATACCCTTCGCTAACAGCCGACTAAAGGCTTATTTTAACATATCAGTATATTATATAGAGCCGTCGCGTATCCACGGCGCAGTGTTAACCTAAGTAACTGCCTACATTAAATTTGCGAGCGTTCTACCGCTAAATCTTTTCAGAGTATTGACTTGTCGCCCGGTAGAATTATGTAGAAATTCTTAATACAATACGGATATTGTTAAAATGCAAGAGATACAGGAAGCTCTGGTACTGCTTATATAATATTTAAAATATACATGACTTATTGTAAACAATATTTTTCTGATAGAAAGTTATGTTACTAAAATATAGCATAAAAACATTAATTCATATTATAAAACATTTTTTTTTTGCATACAACTACCGTATATTCGAAATAATAGTGTTATTAAATATGGTGGGAAAGTGCCTTACTAAAAACAATTAAAACAATACATTTTTGCGTGCGATTGCCGAACCTTTATTTATGAATTTAATTGTGATAAAGCCGATTTGGAGCTTAAGTTTAATTTTCAACAGTTAATTTATAAGCCTTCCTATCGTGTTTTACTGACTCAAAGTCAATAACGTTCGATAGAAGGCAGTGGTCTGACTGCAGCTAGCGAATTAATGAAATAACACTAAACCAGAATCAAATTGCTCCACTTTTGAGAATGCTGCGATGCAGACATACGTGGAAAGAGGCACTCAAACATAAAACTTAAATTCGTAAAATTTTAGATGTTAATTTATAAGAAGGTTTCAAATAGAACAGGAATCAATCAGTCATCATTAAGATGTGACTAAGAATAGAACCCGGAATATCCAATAAAATATCCGGTTATTTATAAGAGTTATATAGTATTTAATGACTTTAAATAATTTACACTTATAATTTAATCACAATACTTTGCCTAGTGCCAAACCCTACACTGGAGTTATCAAACATTTGATAAAAATACGGGTATTTATTAATACGTTTTTATTAGCTTGGATCGTATGTACGAGTATGTATGTAATGGAATCTTTTACCATAATTTTCACCAATTTTCAGATGTCTGATTAATTTGAAACTTTGCACACGTATCAAGAACGGATAACAATGCAATAATATGAAAAAAAATGAAAAATAAATAATAGTCAAAAAACTAAAAAACGCTTTTATAAAAAAATCCACCTAAAAAAATATTAATGTAAAAAAGCGTGGGTAGCATGGTATCAATAGTTCACTGAAAAAACACTGCACATTTACATTGCAATTTTTTTTCTTATTTATACTTTTTTAGTTGGATTTTTTATAAAAGCGTATTTTAAGTTTTTTTTAACTATTATTTATAATTAAATACTGACTTCAGCAAAAAGGAGCATGTAAATAGTAATTAAAATAATTGAAATATTTTTTACATGTAATGTAATCGTTCATCGTCTAAAACTTCCTCGCTGTTAGTCAGTAAAAGCATTACAGAACAAGCTCACTGTATTGATTTGCAATTATTATAAGATTGCCACTGTTTGACTTAGCTATGCAAAATATTTGCGATCAAAACTGTATTGTTCTGTAAATCAAAGTAGACGTAAAGATAATTTAACTCTCAAATTTACTCAATATCTACTAAACAGGTTTTAGACTATTTTCGTGTTCCTAAAACTCTTCCTATATCAATATTATTAAGCAGTAATTATGTAAGTAGATTACAATGAAATTCTAATTCTAATTATCAGTTTTGTAAACATTGAAAACAATTATATATTTATTCAAAAAATATAGTTGTAATATGAGCTGATGCTAATTGAGAATTTTAACGAATTTTATTAGACTATTAGAAGTGGCAAATGGTCAGTAATCTGTTTGATAAGTGGTACACTCCGCCCGTTGCCCTCTATAACCCATTCCACACATGACATGACAGTCGACGTTAATAATAGGTAAATTTTGTAACGTGTTAAGTTTGTGTTAACAAGCCACAAACTGATAATCAAGTATCAATACGATATCACTCATTAAAGTCCATTATTAAACACAACGCGACTAATTTAGAAAATCGTTAAAAAACAGGAAAAAAGTTATTAAGACAATCAGACACCAATGATTGACAATTAACTCAATATGATTCAAATGTTAGGCATTCTTTTATTCTTAAAATACAAACAACGTAAGCCATAGTTTACACCCGCTACTAAAAGTCGGTTGATAAACTTTTGAGAAATTAAATAAACATTTACTTGAAATATTTTCCTTTATTACCATCACCATCAAAGTATTTTTTAATTTATTTCTAATACGCACATGATTTCAGAACTGTGACACCTTGGATTCGAGCCCAGACCAATTTAATAATCACACAATAGGATTACAGAAACAACATTTACCAAATATTGTATCTTTAAAAGTAATAATTTATGTTCAAAGTCCTAAATAGCTAACAAACTTTGCCCATTCTAAAGCTCTCATCTGTAGAGAATGTACTCAGATACCGATGTTAAAATTACATAATACTCTCGTCTATAGAATAATGTACAATGTAGAGACTAGCCACAAACACAGGGCAGTCGAGTTCCAAGCCAGAGGCAGCATACCACAACATTGACACTTATTAAGTTATTTACCTTTGCGGGTAGCGTTGTAACAATGTGGTAGTGAGGGGTCGGCAATGGAATTTTGTCAAGTCGTGGAATGCACGCGCTTGCCAAAGGAGCGGAGGTATGCCACCGCGACATCTTCATGCGACGGGAACAACTTTCCAAATGTGTCGACAACAGTTATGCTGGCTGTTTCTCGTTTGTGCACCACAAAGGCCGTTGTTTTCGTAACGTTTCAACTCAAACGTTCACATTCAGCTTGTAAAGTTACAGTGTTATGTCTTTGTGGCCTTAGTTTGCTTTTTTATTACGTTTTTAATTATTAACAATGGATCTTTTAAAAGAACTTAAACTGAAAGTATATAATACGTAACTTAGTAAGCTCATACATAACGGGCAGTGATAAAACAAAGGAATCCTAACTAAGATTGGAAACAGATAAATTTTAAATATCTAAATTATCTTATTTTTCTGAAAAAAAAACGATTATAACATTTCCCTGCTTTTAAAGTCAAAATTGCAGATCTTCCGCACAAGGCATTATTGTCACAAACAGTCTCTTTTGTTTCAAATTTAAGATCGAAACAAAGTACAATCTTAACCTTCCCTCCTAAATGAGTTGTACAATTCCCAATTACGTCTTTAGATTCATCCCTATTGAACAATTCAATTTATAGTAGGCAAGCGATAAAGCTGCCAATAGTCATTAACCTTGCCGGGTCGGTGAGGGCAATCAAATAAATATTGACCTACTAATTGTTTTTGCGGCATCGATGGCGGCGCGTGTTGACAGAGGCTGTGATAGACGACCTTTTTCCGAACCCTTTGGTAAAACCAACCTATTTTAACATATTCGTATCATATTTGGATCTGTGCGTTTTTGCTCTTTATCCCGTTTTATTATTGAATAGACTAGATGACCAAATGGCAATTGTTTCGGAAAAGACATTTCGAAGCTTGTTACGGTCCATCCCCAAATTGCATGTGAGGACTATATTGGTGGTCACTTTTTTGCAATTCATTTGTTATATGAACTAAATATTGCTTACATAGATATAATATACAGTTAAATGAAATTTTATAATTACCTTCTCATTCACTCTAGAGTCCAAGGTACTGTAGTGGGTGGGATTTGAACCAGGAACCTACTCAGAGCATTATGGTGACCACTTTGTTGCACAGGTGATAAACAGTCATTTGCGCACTTTATAAAATATGTAAACTTATGAGTAAAATTAAATTGAAATAAATAATTTATTTTACTTTGTTTAAAAAAACATCCCAATAGAGTTACGTGCATAATATAGAGTCAAGTGAATAAGTGATTTAACGATCAGTGGGTGATCATGTGAGTCTCAATT
>DWON01003364.1:0-18205 GCA_018251015.1 Phocides pigmalion okeechobee
TTTCCAACGAAAGGGCCAGGTGCCAAATCTCGGCAAGCGTCCTCCTTTTAGTCGCCTCTTACGACAGGTAGGAGATACCGTAGCGCTATTCTGGTCCCGCGCTACAGGGACGGCTATAAATAATTGAATAGCTAAGATGTTTGATTAGACTATCGTCACAAATGTTTTTAAAATTAGCTTTTTTATTTTTATACATTTTATCTTCCACAACAGATTTAGATTTACTAATTCTAAAAACTATATATAAAAGGCATAACGTGATGTCACAAACAAAGGTATACAGGTGAATTAACAAAGAATAGCTTTAGATAGTGTTCCCATCACAGATGCTCATTGAAAAGGAATAGAAATAGAATGCTCTAGACTTTGAAAAAGAGAATTATTGAAAGAATCTTACCATTAAGAACATGGACAGACACAGATGCAGGATGTGCGTTATTCGGTACGCATGTATAGTTTCCAGAGTCCGTGAGGGCTGCTTTCGTCACCAGGAGTTTGCTGGTAGTACCGCCCTCCGTCTTCTCAGTCTCCAGACTGATACCGCCTCGTGGAGAATCAAAGTCCACTACTGAATTTCCGTGATACCTGATTGGATGAAATCAATACAGTACTTGAAAACAATAATTTTTTCAAAAAGAAAATGGAAACACTGCTTTAATTGCAGGGTTTCTTAAACATATAATATAATAAAAAAAGGTTTATTAGTCGAATTAAATATTTTTGAGTTGCTATTACGGATTACCTCGACGCGATTAAGAAAGATTATTCCAAATTTACCTTACTTATATATTTACGTTAATAATACAAAATCAACTTTAAAATATTTGTAAGTTGTATATATTTTTTTAAACTCATTAAGAATATGGTATTGATACTACATGGACACTGAATAATTTTATTTTGTTTAAAAGTTGAATTCATAGGTCCACTTTATTGTATAACTGATTCAGAAACAGATATAGATATTCCAAGAATTTACTTAACAATCAACATCAATGGATTCAAATCGAAGGCTTACCATAGAACAGAAGCGCTCGAAGGCGGCGACGAGTGAACATTCACTGAACATGTCAACGATATCGTGCTGCCTTTCTTCACGTACACGTCCTGAGAGCCCCATATGGTAGCCGCGGCCGCTGCAACAAGGAAAAATGAACTTTAAAATAAACGAATAAGATTCAAAGTAAAAATGGTTCCTGTTGTTTGTGAGTAGTCAAGCGTAGCGTCGAGGTTCAAACGAAAATTCAAAATTACAGAACACTTGACAGCGCTTGAGATAGATTGAAACTGTTTGTTTTCTATTTCAAAGAGAGTTCTTATTAAAGTTTTGTTCATTTTTTTGTAAGACTTGTATTTAACGTAACCTTGTGTAAAACTTTATATAGACAGTTTTGATAGAACGATTATTCAAACAATGTATTTATTTATCTTTTTTCACATTAATATAAAAACATAACATTTGATACCAGTCAATATCAAGATGTATAAAAGTAAGTTTATTTAATTTAATTTTAGAAATACATGTCTTTTTTTATAAAACACCGTTATCTGCTTCAAACTACAACAGACTTAATCTTCTTCAAATAAAATTATATGAATTCCAACTTGCAATCCACGATGCTAACAATTCAAGCCAAATTAAAAACTAATTAACCTGAATTGCAAGTAAAGTGAAAATTTATAAATAAGAGCGAGTATACTGGGATGAATACAAAATGAACGAATTCGAAATAAGAATTTTAATTAAAACGATCATTCGTAATTTATAGGTTTATCGATACGATAAGAAACATTTCATCTGCATGGAATAAAAATTATTATTCTTATGATCAAAATCCCATTGTGAAGGTAATCAAATTACTATAAATTTTAAAAGCAATTTTGGATAATATATTCAACATTTATCCGATAACACTTTTATTTTAACGACTTAAATTATTAGCAGAGTTTATTCAGGTGCTTATTAGTTACTGAATTAGTCACTCATTACTCACATTATGTAAATTGTAACAAACGTTAAAGGTTTATTTTAAGTGTACATACATACATATTAATACTTTTCAAGTACGTAACACGTTACAGATAAATATTTATGATAATAAGACATTTGTTACGTCATCAAGCTACCTACTATAAATCACAACAGCAATGTACTTCATATAAAATTAATAAATGAGTTTCAACCCGCTAATGGCATCAAAAAAAGAATAATAAAGCTGAAGCAAATTGAGGACTCATGAATAAACAAAACCAACAGATCATAATTAAATCAGTAGCGATACTCTCAATTTGAAAATCTTAAGTAGCGTTTTATTATAGGGTAGGGTTTTTTTCTCAAAAACACTGTATAAGAAACTATTAGCTACCTTACAGTATCGAGATAATCTCGCGCGTGTAGACGATGTGATGATAGAAAGGATTGCTGCGTTACTTTTTAAAATTCGAATTGAGTTTAAATAAATTTGTGTTAGGATAGTGGATCTAGTTTAAATTGAGAGTGTCACCAGATTTGGTTAAGCTGTGGCAAAGGAAGCAGTACCTGAGGAGCGGGGCGGTGCCGGGGGCGCAGGGGTGTGGGACTCATCTGGAATTCACAAGACAACAGCTTAGGAGGGGATAGGAATACAAAACACTGACCTTAATGGCGTGTTCGGTAACTTTGAAGCAATGCTTCAATCCTTTACAGATAGTGCGGTGATACTAAGATTATAGTTTACTTGTACCCCGATTTGAATTGATCTGAAGGTAAATTGGCTGGCATTGTATACAGTAGAGTAGTAGTGTAGAGTAGAATTAAAATAGGTTAGTAAGTACAGTGAAGTAAAGAAGATATGAGACTAGATAATAATGTTATCAGATCTGTTCCAGTAACCAAATTCGTTTATATTTTTATAGTAACAGTTTTTTTCAATACTTATATACAAATCATTAAACTCAATGTCATTCATGAAATTTTAATTGCTTACTAATAACAGATGAAATGGAAAATAATGAAAATGTTTACGCACCTTCATAATATTTTTCTTATCTTGATACTCGGCAAAGGTGGTAGATAACTTTGCGGTTCGTGTATGCAGTACCACCGCCATATTTAATTTCGGCTTATAGCATCTGCGTTTGTTTCTACTTATTTCTGAACGCAGATGCGTTGCTACCCTTATTCTACTTCTACCCTTATTTGTACCCCTATTTTAATGTTTTACTCATTTCCTAATCGCAACATTGCTAATATTGATAATAATTCTATTTCACAGAATGGTCAGGTCACTGACAAGGAATTAATAGTAATTTATAATAATTACGTAAATAAAAACACATAATTCGTCCGGGGAGGTACCGCCGCTTCCTCAATAGCATTATTACGTTTCGGTTGGATCGGGTTGCTGGATACATTTACAAGGGAGGCGACTATCTTAGTCTTCACGATCAACAAGCATCTGCAATCGATCATACGGATGACTTCATTACGATTTGAGGTATGTGATGGAGAACAGTAGGATGCTGCAACCACTTAATTCCAGGAAGCATGAAAATGATTGTCCAAACTCTAAAAAAATTCTGCACAAATAATTTAATGTTTAAAATATATAAGATAGATATTGGACTGACGTAAATAATGTTAATTTAGTTAAAATAATATTACTTTACCGAAAATAATGAACGTTTCACATATTGTTATACATAAATAGCCCATCGGCAGCTTGATGTAACGTAATAAAAACAGCTAAAATCATAACAAAGAATATTGACAAATTGAATTTTCAATCTGAAAAGCGACCAACATCACCGTCATACACACAGACCACAGAAATCCGACAAAAACTGTTTAATGAAACGCAGCGCAATCCGCCAACAAGGGCTTAATGAAACGCAGCACGATCCGACAAAAATGTTTTAATGATAGCCGTAATGCGGTTAAGGCGATTTATGGTCGTGTATGAAATATAAGCACGTTTATCTGAAGTTCATTTTTCAGCGTAACACGTGCCGTAATTGGATTAAAACAGAATCCGAAAGCTTGCTGGCTACTCAAGTTTCAATAACTTCACTCAAGAGAAAAACGATACTAGCAATGAGTTGCAGTACCTCTTTGATAATCTTATTTTATGCAATTCAATACTCTAAAGTAAATAGAATAGATTAGAAAAAATCATCGTAACAAACGGCGACAAGATAACAAATGCAAAAAATGACTATCTCATGTTAAATGCTCCCTATAGCCCATTGACATCCACTACTCCAAGACTACTTGAGGATTGAGATGGTCACCACTTGTAAGCGTAGCCGGTAACCGCAGTATTTGTATATACAACAGTTAATCCATCTTCATAATTTGTTATATAAACATGACAAGCAAAAACACAATCCGAAAAAAGGGTGTGATTGAGGGATGTGAAAAGAGGGCTTACGTTTCTGGCGATTTGTAGTTGCGTGTTAAATATATTTCATGTAAATTGCGTACTTTTCTGTCGTTTGTAAATTACGTATTATGCTTTAAAACTCAAATTTATCAGCATATATGTTAAATATTTGTGATTTTGTGTGGCTTTATTTTTTATGTGAAACGTCTGAGTCAAGCCAAATCGGCTGATAGAGTGGTAATATGGCGTCACGCCACGCGTGGGCGTTGCATATGTCGGTATCCGTATTACAGAGTAACTGATGAAAGAATTTGGGCGTTTTCATTTTCAAAAATATTTTGGTATTCAATATACGCATGCTAATTAAAAAACATTTTTATTAAAAAAATACTAATTTTCTCTATATTTTTTTCCTTTAACAAACCGATATGAAATGATTTCATGCATATTTTTAAGTA
This sequence comes from Phocides pigmalion okeechobee, assembly GCA_018251015.1. Taxonomy (NCBI): domain Eukaryota; kingdom Metazoa; phylum Arthropoda; class Insecta; order Lepidoptera; family Hesperiidae; genus Phocides; species Phocides pigmalion. The sequence continues at coordinate 4,820 of DWON01003364.1, forward strand.
TCACATCTGAAAGACGTCGACGGCTCATTTGTTTTGTACAGAACGAAATAATTACGTTACAACATAAGCGACCGCGACGATTTATAGTTGCGTATGCAATTCGAGTATTTTTGTTGGCTCCCATTTTTCAGCGTAACAAGCGCTGTAATTGGCTCAGCGCTGAATTTGAGAGTCTCGTATGATATTCAGCGTGATCTGACAAACGACCGACATGAGAAATGGGACAAATAGAACAATTGTTTGATGCATTTTTAAGATATTGTTTATTATAAGGCTCGTTTTATAGACAGTCGAACACAATAGAGTCGAATGACAGTTCGACTATGAACGTTCCTACATATATTGGCACATTGGCAAAGGTGCGGTTACTAATTGCCTTACATATTAGATGACCATTTTAGTCCTCAGTTAAGTCATCTGTGTTCGATATACGCTGGCATACTGGTCATCATCAAACGTGTATTTCCTGTAATTTGCCATCTCTTGTTAATTTTTAAAGAAATTAATGAGTATTTCATGCAAATAATGTAGATTTACATGAGATGAAATAGATTTTATTTCGAGAACAAATTAAATATAAAATTACATAAATCAAAATCATACTATTTTTCGAAGTAGATTTTTCCCAAAACTTTTTTGAATGTCAATAAACTCAGCAACTCGTAAGGTGTTTCGTTTCGAGGAAAAGAAACTTCAAAGAATATAATATAGAATAGTTTTAGCGTGGGCACACCCGCTCTACTTGCTAACTGCTGCACTCTAAATGCTGCAACACCTACTCGTACCTTCCTATAGCCCGATGTTTTTTTTAAGAATTATTACACATTATTTTTAAGCTGGGAGAATTATTGCTCGACCGCTTCCCTTATTATCCACCATAAAGCATTACTTATGTTTAGGATGGAGAGGTGCGGTTTCCGGCTACATTTTGAGGCGAGGCGACAATTTAGTCCTCCTGAGGACTAACATAGTCGCCTCGCTTCATGCAAACCACTTGATGTTAAGTACTCGCACCCCATAGACATCCACGTGCAACTGCAAACACGATCGAAATCCTATCTGAGCTGAAACGCAGATACGTTGCTACCTCTGAGGACTAAGATGGTCTCCTTGCTTCGAAGTGTAGCCGGCAACCACACCTCTCCAACCGAAACACAAGTAATGCTTTACGGCGGCTTATGAGGGCGGCGGTGGTACCTCCCCGATCGAGCTATAGTTCTCCTACCTTTATTAAATATATTTCTTGAAACATTTACAAAATAAAGTTTTAACGTGTTTATACAGCATAGCTGTTATACATATATTGAATCGAAAAATGGTTTGTTTTCGTAATGAGACAAATATTTCTTTTATTTTGTCAAAATAAACATTAAATCAATATTTGATTCTTGCTAGTGTTAACTTCACAAAGTGTAGATGTACCAACATTGCTACATGAATGATGTATAGTCGACATCTGAGATAAGACACTATACTTGGATTCACCAAAAGCTATTAACTAAGTGGTTGACACGATATCAATGCTGAACTGAGGGAAATTCCAAAGATATTCTAGTGCTTCAAACAATATTGGGGAGCAATAGATGTAATTGCTTGCGAATACACTTTCAACGAGTAGTTATAGTCTGGTGGTTAAAATTCTGGGGTATTTTTACACGGTGTTAGTATTCTCAGCATGAATCTTGATTTTTTTAAATTATAAGCGAAACAAAATTTGATTATCACTTGATTATCAATTAACGGTGGTGAAAGCATCTAACATGCTTGAAAGTATGCTATAGAGCTCTCTAATGTGTCTACTAAATCTGTGTCTTCTGTAAAGTCTACAATGAGGTTCAATGTAAAATCTACTATGAAGTGCAACTACAACTACAATTGAGTAGCGTAGTGGGTGACAGGGTAATGGCATAACTCTTGTCATTTTGAGAAGAAAGTCATGTACATCTGTGGAATAATAATGGGTTGATGGGCTGAAGTACTGATTTTACATTGTACCCTCGACATTCATTAAGTGTATGTAAATATCTTATAATGAAATGAAATATTAGAATTAGAATTAGAATTTGGTGATGATATCATTTTCAAAGTTTAGGAAGATCATGATTGTGTTGATAGGTTTATAGGTAAAAATTGATAGTAGCCGTTCCCGATCAAACTCTAGTCCATTAGTTACCTGTATTTCTTCATTTATTACGCTATCTTTATCCATTTTACTATGTAATGGGTATTCACGATTAATGCTTTTTAATTGTCGATATTTTTACTCAGTTCCATGACTCATGGTCTCGATTTAACTGCGGTGACGGGGTAACTGTTTACAGATCCTAGTGGCAGACTAATCTACCAAACTTACTCCTAGTTCGTTTCTCTTTTTTGAGCTCACGACAAACGTTACTAATTATATATTTACGCACTGAACTTGGACTATATATAAGTTTAATAACCCTTGTCTATGGTAAGGAAACCTTTTCGTTTCGATTGGAGAATAATAATACGGGGTACACGTATAATTAAGACAACCAGTCCTACGAAGTCGTGACTCAACCAATGAAAAATAGATCAAAAATGGTAGCAGTACAAATGACAATATAAAGTAAAACATTACTGCAGATTTTTCTGAGACTATATTATATATTATATGTATATTCTGTAAAACTATAAAGAAGGTAAATTGTGCGCTTCTGTCCAATACACGCTTTTATAAAATGATGCTAGTGTTGCTCATATGCTCATAACAACTTACAAGAAAGCAAAATGGCTTAATTTTTCAAAGATGGGAGAACTATAGTTTGAATGGCCCTCCGTTACCCTTACCATCGCCCTCTCATAATCCGCCGTAAAGCATTAATTTTGTTTCGGTTGGAGAGGTGCGGTTGCCGGCTATACTTTTAAGCGAGGCGATCTTAGTCCTCAGGAGTAGCAACGTATCTACATTCGAATTCAGATAAGGATTTTGGTTGTGATTGTGATTTGGTTGTGGTTGGACTGCGACTACTTAACATGGTGGTTTGCATAATCGTTTGCTACGCTTTTTAGATAAAAAAAGCTTATAATGATACAAGAACAATAACTAATAAGGTTCTAATAGAATTATAGTAAAATAAATTCATATTCAAATATGCTAATAGCTAATGAACGAAATAAGTGGACGAGCGTAATATACGAGTATGATGACCGCGCAGGAAACCAGAATCAATATCAAGCAGGACACTTAAATATAAATTAAGACTCTTTTGTGACTGAAGGCTGTGTATATTTCTATTTTTCTATGTGAGAAGAGTAGCAAATGAGTAGGCAATTTTATGTACTCACTGCAGCACATACGCATTCACATACAATCTCGTACTTAACTGAACTCTTATCTGACATCGTAAGTAGATGCGAAGTTCTATCTGAGCTGACTACTTTTGAGGTCGCCTCGCTTCTAAGCGCAGATGGCAACTGATTTTCTTCAAGGCGGATTATGAGGGTAGCGGTGGTTCTTCCACTGTTTTACCAGCTATCAATTGTATATGTGTTTTTATTATTATTTTAATCCGCAAAAAAATTATAGCAGAAAATTGTCTCGTACAGAATCTTTACGACGTTCATATTATCTGATACTCAGTGAAGGTACACTAAAAGCTATCAAGTAAGTAGTTGCTAAGATATTTATGCTAAACTGTGAGATCGGGAGAAACATTCTAGTGAAGATCCTGGAAGCAAAATTAGCGTCACAAGATTCGTAATTGCTTGTGAGTAGAATTTCAAAGCTTGAGAAGATGGCGGTTATATCCGTTTACATATAGTAAATACCAGCGAGACCTCTAATACATTTAAGAGCTATGGTGTTTACTTTTTATGTTCTCTTATAAAGCACAGATTTCTCTACATGACAGATGGTAGAACAACAATTCGACCGGGGAAGTATCGCCGCCGTCTTCGTAATGCACCGTTGAAACGTATCGGATACACAGGAGTGGTCACCAATTACACTTACAAGCAAGATGACCAACTCAGTTCTCAAGAGTAGCATTGCATCTCACGACGTCAAATAGGAATTAAGTCCTGTTCGAGGTTGGACTTAGATGTCCATGGGCTGCGGAGACAGTTTAACATTTAAATAGTCTGCACACTTATTGACTAAGCATGCACACATGTGAATAGATGGTAATGGAAAGAATGTTTTTTAGGATGTCACACTATCGTCGTAAATGGGTGACAAATACATACGTGAGATTTCTCCATTACTATTCCAGACACTTAAAACACGATAATCGAAATTCAATAGCATCGTTACTCGAACACGGCCTTGACATATATACAGCTTTACCTCGAACCTTTACATTCGAATTACAAAGCCCACATTACATCGGCAGTGGAAACAATACCAGCTCACAATAACCCGAATTCCTCTACGAATTCTGTGTTTGAGAGTTCCGTGCCGCTGACCTTGTATCAATATTGAAGGGATAACAGATACCTACAAAGAATTATTCGATTTACATTCGGATATTTCGATCAATACGACCTTCCATGAACTTGGAGAAAACGATCAAACGTGAACCTTTGTAGGGTACTAATATAAATTGATTCCATTGAGTTTACAAGAACAAATTCAAGTTTTTTACAATAAAACTATTAGTCTTACCTTTGTTCTGATTTTACAAGAGGGCTAGTTCATATCTCGTGCTGAGAATTGTGATCGTTGCTTAGCGCGGAAATGCGGTAAGCGTGATTTGCATCATGCCGCATGCGCACGGATTTCTATTCGATTTTTTAGGTTAAGTTTTTATTGTAATAGGTTTTCAAGTACTCCATCTTAGACTTGTAAGTATTGCAAGTGCTTAGTGTAAAATTTTTTTTTTCTTTAATACTGCAAATTATAGTTGGCTTTCAATGGAAGAGATTTTTAATGCAACCAGAAAAAGATTTTGTAAAAATCTCAATTATTGTTATTAATCTAATACTGTTAGATATCGACATTGTTCAAAAAAGTTTTAAAATCCTTCAAATTTTAAGATATAAGTAATTATTTGATGTTCATTACTTATTAGTTACTTGGAAAATATAAGTCAAGGGGGCATCACTTTTAAAAGACGATACAGACAGTCCCTTTATATGTAACAGAATATGTCTTTACTATCGAAACCATGCAACCTTATGGCTTTATCGTGGAGAGGAATTTTTTGTTGTCTTCTAGACCGTTAGTTGCATGCAAGTAGAACATTTTTTTCTATTTATTTGTTTTTGTATATTTATCTGTAATATTCATGGTGGCAGAATTCCCCAATCTAGGGATTCTCTTTGAGTTGGAAGTGTTCCCCTATGCACACATAGATGTTATAGGGTACAAATAATAGTTCAGGAAATAAAATTACAAGTATGTACTGTAGCTACTTATCATTCTTCCTCCAGAGGCCAGTAAAAGGCCTGAGCCCAGAGGGAATTTATAACAGCTTTTAACAAGGGTCCATACTCCTTGAAAACTGTTAAATATTTGGTTAAACAGAAGGATGGCTCAACGGACCCATTCAAAAAAACATTGTCAGATATTTGCCTTGCGACCGAAACTTAAGGAAAAGGTGTGAAGCTTCCGTAAGATGATGTTAAATTATTCACCCTTAACCCTTTAAGAGCCGTTGTGAAGTCTATCTATATTTAATTGCAATCGCCCTCTTCCTTTGATCATTACCTAATAGACATTTCTGATTTAAGGCAATATGAATTTTACGAGTAAATGTACGAATATGAAAGTACAAGTATACTTTGATGTTAGTCCAATTAGTAGAGGTAAGGATGGCAATGATACTAAAAGTGGTCATACGATGGAGACCTTTCCAATAATTTTCAAGAAACAATAAATTTAAGTTTAATGAAGAATTAACGATAACCATACTTAATGTCTAAGCCAGTAGAATAGTTCTGCCGGGAAGGTACTATCGCTGTCCTCATAATCCGCTGTCAAGCAAATCTTGTGTTTCGGTTGGAGAGGTGCAGTTGCTAGCTTAGGAGCGAGGCGGTCATGTTACTCCGCAGACCTCCGACAGGTATTCAACCCGATCCGATAGGTATTATTTAGAAGCCCTTCGGCTGCGAATTCTGCTTAACATTAGGTAGGCTGCACTCTCGTTTGCTACTTGTTATAGTAATAAGTATGTAGAAAAATGTAAGAAATGAAAAGTCTTCTTTATTTTTATTCTTCGACATTATATTAGTGAGACTTAATGGTTATTGCTCTTTTATCAGAATCAAAAGGGTTTATTAAAAGTCTGCTGTACTGGATTATTTTGTGAAAGTTCACACACCTTTCTGAGCTCAATAATCTCTCAGACATGTGGGATATAAAGTGACAATTAATTGACAAATTCAAATTTAAATATTTTATTTCATTGTAAGGTATTTACATACACTTAATAAATGTCAAGGGTACAATGTAAAATCAGAACACCAGCTTTGACATTAAAGAAATAGAGGATGTATTTAAAATAGGTGTGCAATATTTAATTTTATTTTGGAGAGTCAAATTAACAGCAGTACAGAGTTGCATAAATATCAACGTCGGCGTCCGAATTCAAAGCATTTGAATGAAACATTATTTTCTATAGTGTGGTATACAAAAATTTCATTATTAAGACCAAAGTGCCCTTTTTTCATTAATTTATATTAATAGAAGTTGAAGACAGCATGTGTAGTTGTTGCCCTCCTCGAAATGATTTGAGTTTTATCATTGATGGAGTTCTTAAAAATCTCTGACTCTGTCTTACAGACAAAATTACTTTTACCAGGATTTTAATAACATAATCGCAGTTACAAACGTGTTTATCTTAAGAATATTATAAACGCGGTAACTTAGTAGATAAGTACATTCTGACACGTGCCTTAAAGGTTAAGGTCATCGTAAATTTCTAAAGGGCAATAAGTCTGTAAACGCTCATGTGTTTAGGTATAATTTGTACCAAGTAATGGAAATACATGTTTTTCTAAGAATTTTATGTTTTATAATTTACAGTTTTTACCGCGGCTTGGCTCGTGAAGATGTTCATATTACAATATTTTATGCAATCTTTTAAACCATATTTAACTCCCTCGAGGGACGAATTTTGATTTTTTTGTCTTAGTACTCACTATTTTACATCAGCAGTTTCAGCTCTGTGTTGATGTCTGGATCTTTCAGTCATCCGTTGAAAATTTCTTCCAGTCTACATTGGCTAATAGGGCGCTTAAAGCCAATGTATTGATTTGAAATTTTATCCTTTACGCCCATTAAGTGTACATAAATAACTTATTAAGAAAAAAAAAGAATTCTTCTTTTGTAATGTATGTGTAAATACCTTTTCTGCGTATGCGTATTTTATGTTGACAATACTTAAGTTGTGTTTAAATTTCCACTTGTTTTATGATATTATAATTATATTTAATTTAAGACAGTTTCGTTGTAACGTATCCTGTTATGAAAAGTGGCGATATAATCTGGCATTCATCTCTCGTCATATTAGGAGTAGGGCTAATGCGGCGATACAAAGTGGGGGCATTACTCCACGTCAGGGGTATAGAAGAATAAACATTATACATACTGGTAAATTGGACAGAGTAACATAAAATATGAGAAATGTAGGCTAAGTTCCTTATCTTTACTCTCGTAACGAGCCTAATGCCAAATAATGTTACTAGAGCCTTCGTAATACGAAATAATTGCGTAAATTTGTATATGCTTTGTTTGCTTGTTAGTTAGCGATCTTTAAACAAAAGCGAAACAAATAATGTTAATGAAAATAACTAACAATAAACTGAGAACATATTTGATGAAAGTTGAAGGTGAAAATGCCCTTAAATTTTCCTAACTACTATGAAGTACAGAGTATCAAAATTTGGTAAAATAGTTTTAATAGATAAAATAATTGGGGTTACAAAATATTACTATAAGTATTCAATGAACAATGTTATACGCAACATAATTTACATAAAAGATATGAAAGCCTACTTTTCATATTAGAGAGGGTAATATGAAAAGTGGCGATGTAATCTGGCATCTATCTCTCGTCATATTAGGAGTGGGGCTAATGCCGCGATACAAAGTGGGGACATTACTCTACGTCAAGAATATAGCAGAGCGCATATTCACGTAAATTGGGGAAAGTGTGGTGAATTTGTGTGGAAATTTAGTATGTTCCCTTGATATATGGATAGGCGAGAACGTATTAACGAACATTGTTTATAAATTTATTCAGAAACTTATAAACGTTGTGACTTTCAAAATGAAATTTACTGAGCAGTGCCACCTGATGGTAAGTAGTCGCATAGACTTCAATGTACATACAATCACAAATATGACTGAAATCCCACCTCAGCTCGAACATAGATGCGTTGCTACTCTTGAGGACTAAAGTGGTCGCTTCGCTTCAAAGTGTAGCCGACAACCGCACCTCTCCAACCGAAACACAAGTAATGCTTTAGACGGATTATGAGGGCGGCGGTGGTACCTCCCCGGCCGAACTATAGTTTTCCCACCTTTGAAATATACTTTTGAGAATTAAGATGATCACGTCACTTCAGATGTCAACCACACTTCTTCAACGAAGACACAAGAATTGTTTCTCGGTAAATTGTAACGACGTTAATAATACCTCCCCGATCGACCTATAGTGCTACCCTCTGATGATTAATTTTTAAGTGAATTGAAGATAAGCGATTTCACTACAAAATAGAAAACAATAGGTCTCATCTCTATTTAACCTAGAAATACGTAGACTCCCTGCGTAATAATTGAAAGTGACTCGTTGAAAGGTAAACTGTACTGCTACTGTATAGGCACGATACTATTCTATATGAACCAATCCTACCAAGACGGTAGCTATTGAAAACAACTCTAATTTCGAACTACCCTAAAAGTATAATCACCTTCCACATTCAAATTCACTGCCATGTTGATTTTCGGCTCAGTGTTGATCTGGCACTCGTACACGCCAGCGTCCCTCGGCTGCACGTAGTCTATCTTCAGGTCCCAGTCATCGGAGGGCTCCGGATGGAGGACGCTGAACCTCGCATCTCCCGTGTACGTGAAGATGTGTGACGTCAAGATGTGTAAGTCGCGTTTTCTCATCCATGATACCTGTGGACATTTAATATGCTTAATATGATATTTAATTTTGTGGAAATTAGGAGAAGACTTCCAAATGAAAATTCTTAGAGATGTTTACAAAATAAAAATTGTAGTTAATAAATTTATAACCTGAATAAAATTAAAAAAAAAACTTTCAATTCTTGTCGTAGATACAGTCCCTAAACTTGGTTACTATGACTACATGACTCTAATACTACCTTTCATATTCCCATAAAGTCAATTAACATAAATTTTGATATAATTTTAGCGTTATCGTTAATAAAAATAATAATTTCGTGTCAAAGCTTATTTACAAGGACGACGGACATATTTCCATAAATATGTAGCAGAATGTATCGGTAGATTTACAGTTGACTTTGTATGTGCTATTTAATTAGAACTTATTAAACGAATGTTCAAATATTAAATAAGTTTTATAAAGAATAGTTCAAGCAAATGAAATATGAATTAATGCCTCCAGGCAAACATGTAGAATAGGACAAGAAAAGCGTAAAGAAGTGCAGAATAGTCACGCTCGGTATGAATTGCGAGCAGCTCACATTAAATTAATTAAATAGTGGGAAGTTAAAAAGAAAGTATAGCTGAAGAAAGAAGGCTTTGTCGTTGCTTTTTTCATCATTTATATAATGTATGTATTAAAAGGTGCATCTACCCATTCAGGGCAGGTCGGGCTCGAGATGAAATATGGTAATCTGTTTTTAAATGAAAATATTCAGGGATTTTAGGAGGAAATTCTTGGTAATGACGAAGGTAAATCCAATGTGGGCGGAAGATAAGAAAATACTGACCGAGGAAATTGGCTTTGAGATGTTTCGGTTCGCATTATATTTAAGAGTGACAAAAATACATGAAATCTGGAATGATGATTTGCTTTACAAAAAATAAGATATAACGATTCGCCAAGCTTAAATTGGTAGATTTTTGTTACTTATATAAATATGTTGGATTAATAACTATGTTATTACTTGCTACAAACAGTTTTATTTTTAATAAGGTTAATATCAAAGACTTATTTATATTCTCAAATCGAATAAAATATGAGAAAAAACTAGTGAAAGCCATCCGGATGCAAGATTTAAAATTATTTTAGTACCTTACTAACTCCACAATAAAATTTATTTGATGCTCAGAAAATTACCATTTAAAAGCTAAATGTTTGAATAATACTAATTGCCCAAACATTAATTTTTGTTAACAACTCAATTTCAGACCTCAAAATCACTTTCATTTATGGCTTGCGCGGCTTCGCCTTAGTCCCTGGTCTTTGATTAAAATTACACCAACAATGAGCGCCTAAAATTATATTTTTTTAATTCAAAGGCCTCCGAGAAATTAGAGAATAAATTCGTTCCTTTGTTGGGTTTTTGTTTTTGAACGTAATTAGAGTAAGCCTGGAGTGAGCCTGCTTAAGCCCGTCGTAATTAAGCAAGATGGAGCGTCCACAGCCGCTTTACAGCCCTTAAAATAATAAAATTAAGTAACGGCTAAGCGGAAAAATCCTTCTAACACAATTTCTGCATTCGTTGTATTTCATTCGTCAAATGCGGTTAAATCTAAAAGTGCTCGCGATTAAAGGACTTTGCGAAAAACTCTCGGGTAACAAGAACGAATGTTTGTTGAAAGTCAATTTAAGCAACGTAATACAATTTCAGTAACGATGAATACAACATCTTGTGAAAAGCGCGCGATTATTCGCAATGGCTTCTTCATTTACAACTCGTAAATACATGTTAAACTTAATCACTAAAGATTATCTCAAAAAAAGTAATGTACATAATAATATATAAAATCAAAGTGTAAGATTGCGCAGATAACTAATTTTCGTTAAAAAAACGAATAAGATTCATAATAAGAATTATAAAGGGACGTATTCATAGTGAAGTTACCAGAACGAATAATTACTGAAAAATAGCTAACATTCCTTACAATTCCGAACAACCCACCAAATAATCCTCAACAATATATTATAATGCATCTCGGGACATGTCACGGAGCTATTTATTTTCCGGAATGGGTTGGTAGATCCCCGACCATTAATATGGCGGTCAGTGGAGCGCTGAAGGGATCGAGGGCCCGATGAGAGATCGACGTTGAAAAATGATATTCTATAGCGCAGGTGCCGAAATAGATAGTCTGGAGGAGGTTTATGCGATTGTCGATAAGCTAGTTAATAGTCAATGAACTACGGAGGAAGATGTTGCGATTTATGGTTCAAGATAAATTTGGCGGATATTTTTCTATAGATATTTATTATCTGTATGTAAATACCTTATAATGAAATAGAATATTTGAATTTGAATTAGACAATTTGGCTTTAGGAACTCGCCTAAATAACTTTGTCGATCTAAAAGTTGGTAATGATATCAATTTGGATGGCTCTTGTTTATGAAGAAATCAAAAGCGGTAATAAAACAATTTTGGTTTTAAAGATTTTTGATATTTACAGATTTCAACGCAAATAATGTAGTTTTGCGCGTAAATAAATAAGGACTAATGAAATTAAACATAATTCCTGTACAAGCATAATTTATTCAAATAAAACAACTTTAAACACATCCTCAGTTATTTTTTCATAGAAATGGAAAAACATAAAATGATATATGTCTCCTCTGCATTATTTTTCATATTAAAATTTTGCCTCTCATTTACTAACTCACATGTTACACTGTAGGGTGAAATTGTATGTATTTTAGTCTCGTCTACAATATTCGATTTTTCCGTAACTAGCGCATAATTAATTTTGTTTTATAGGACAATTGAAGTCAAGCTTTTCTTGATTATATCAATGCTTGAGTTATGGTTTTTTCGTATAAAATTAATATAGTAATCGAGCATGTGATTCCATTGATGCTAAGTGGTCATTGTCCTTCATGGTCACCTATAAACTACTAGAAATATATAATATATACTTTGCTACACCTGATGCCTAAAATGGTGTCTTATAGATAGGTAAGTGAGCTGGCAACTAAATGTTTCCTATGTAACGCAAGTATTGCTTTACGCTTAAAATAAATGTGGGGGTGGTACGATACATGTCGTATCTACAATTCGTAAAACAATGAACAATTTAGTTTCATTTTGTTTTCATTACAAAGTATAATTTTAACTCCATCAGAAAATTGCTAAAGTTAGTTTAATATTTAATCAAATATTCGTCAAAATTTAGGCTCCACTGGACTTGTTTTTACGGGACTCATAATTTTAGGCTCATCTGATCTATAACTATAACAACTACATTGTTTTGTTAGGTCGTTGTGATCTGAAGGTGAGAATGTCCGATGCCGTACAACTACCTACAATTCAACTGTTATGCAAACACAAACTTATATTAATAGCAGTCATTTATATCCTACTCTTAATTGATAGAGGACCCCATAAAATCGGTAAGACGACCTCAGGACTTTGACAAACGACTAGATGTTAGGCGCCGAACATATTGAGAAATATTAGTTCACGTTGCTATGTTATGAAATGTGATTTATAGCAGCGTTACATTTTATGATTAATGAAGTGGATACAGTGGTTCTTTAAACCTAATGGTGGTTGCTAATGACAAAGTAATGATTGGGTAAGTTGCTCGGTACATTTGTCACTGGAAGGGTTTGTCAGTTGAAATACGAACCAGTATGCAATCCATCGCCTAATAGATTATAGTTTTGGATTTTGTTACTTTAAAGCCTAAATTAGCGTAAGTTTAACTTTATATTGAAACATGGCGTTCTGGTTTGAGTCGGCTTGAGTCTAGTAAACGCCACTTTTTTTTCTTCCATAACAAATATTTTGAGCGCTGCTTCGCTATATGAAAACTATAGTATGAGACATTTGTAACAGGCTTTTTTCTTAGGCCTCAGTGTTAACTATGATTACATGCCTCCATTACAAGAATAACTTCAGATGCACAGATATGCCTTTGGCAAGGTTCGACCAAACAGGTATCACCGTCATTTTCATGTTAAGCGAAAAGCAATCTGTTCTACAACAAGGTATTTCTCGACCTATTTCCATATGTTTAGTCTTCTTGTGTAGCAAATCGCTCGTTGCGTATGATCCCGCAGGTGGAACAATCGATCCGCCAGGCCCGAGCGGCCCGAGCGATGCTCCGGCCTTTGTTGTCATCCAAGTTACCGTTACGAACGAAACTAGGGGTTTACAAGACCTATATTCGTTCACGACTCACCTACGCAGCGCCGGCATGGTATGCGTTGGTATCGAAGTCACAGCGTGCGCGTCTTCAGTCGCAGCAGAACCTGGCTCTACGAGCGATCGTGGGAGCCGGTCGCTAC
>DWON01003365.1:0-18204 GCA_018251015.1 Phocides pigmalion okeechobee
GTTGTCCATGGGCTGCAGTGACCACTTAACATCAGGTGGCCTGCATGCCCGTTTCTCACTCTTTCATAATAAAAAAAATGTATTACATTAAAAAAATACATTTAGAGGCCTATCCTTACACGTATCCTTGTAACACGGGTTCATAGGCAAACTTTTGACAGTTGGGCATTGTTATCGACACGAAATCACGCCGCAAAACTTTCCTATTCAAAAGTTCGATCTAAATTGGAATGTTGCTCTGTTGGAAATGTTTACACAGCAAATGCAGTCAAACTATGTAGATAACTAGTACACTTTAACAATATAATTTTATCCGATTTTAAACTAATGTCATCGTGGAATTTATATTTATGCATTAAACGGCAGTTTCGCCGTGACCACGAGCCATGCAACATTCGAAATATCGGCAATTAGAAAGTGTTAATCGTGAGTACCCGTTATATAACAAAATACTCGTATACTTGTACCCGCCTGTTTTATCGCGTAGAGGCCTATATTTCGATATAATCCAAAAAAACATACTTCTTTTCGCTATATACATTTTGAAAAGTAATCTATAAAAGAAATAAAAAACGTACAAAGTTTAATCTTCTACTGTACCCCTTAGGTTTGAAATGTCTTAAATTTCTTGCTTAATAATGACTTTAATAAATAAACCTATTTACAAAATTTTACGCGTGTGTTACTCTAATATAAAATATTCTGAACCGTCTTCCATTTAAAAATTAGTCGTTTCAATTTTTAAGTACGTACTTAAAATACACGTTTTACCAAAGTTTAAATATTCTCCACAAAATACACGTAGCTACTTAAACAAGAAAACAGGGTACTTTCCCCTCCGTAATTTACCTCGTGCCTTCGAAACTTACACGTATGAAACTTTGCAGGAAAAGTACGGAATGAAGTTAAGTTGAACTTTAGTTAACACGATGGGCATTACGTTATTCAAGAGGGTATATTTACTAGCGTACCATTGTTGGGTAAATTTAATGTACTATTAAAATAAAGAAACTTAAGTTTTGTACGGGTATAATGGTTAGCCCGTGGTAAAGCATACCTTTATTTAACGACATGCTGCTGCCCGCGATTTTCGCGATTTTTCAAAATTTCTAACAGCAAAAAAATCTCATTACACACACCTGTAACTTTTGAAAAATATTTTTTTATTTATAGACCGATTGAAATGATCAATCAATCAATAGGGGGTTTACTACATCTACTCTAGCGCTACAAAATTACTCTTTAACATCCTCTATAAAACTACTCTAGTTCTACTGCTCTACCCAGCGGTACTGACATGCTCTGCGCGGGGGAGGAAACGGTTAGGGATTATTCGGGCCTCCAGGATTCCATCTTTTGATTAAAATGAAACAACCACTAAATGTTAATTGAAGCTCCCTGCAATATATTAGCGAAAACCGCACTGAAATCTTTTAAATCGCTTCCGATTTTAAAGGATACAAACAAAGAAAAACGGATAAAAGCTCTACTAATTATTACGTTAAAAAAGACTCCTCAAAATAGTTTTTTATTTTCCATTTACAGACGGTGATCAGTTTCAATTTTTTTATGTGAGAAGAGTAGCAAACGAGCATGCAAACGACCTGATGTTAAGTAGTCGCAACCGATAGGCGTCCACATAAAACCATAAACACGATCGAAATCGGAAGGTAAATTAAATTAATTTACTTCGTAGATAGGCAAATTACATAGAAGGTAAAAATCACACATGCACAGATCACGGAATCAGTTCCTAGGTCACGTCAGAACGACTGACTGACAGACTAAAAAAAACAATAATGTCAACACTCCTTTTTATAGCTTCGGTCCTCACTATCTAAGCTATGATGACGCCATTTTGACGTTTGTATCAATTTAAAAACTGTACTCATGACCCCAGATGCGACATATTAAGATAGATTGATTTTATACGAAAAAGTATAGCTAATATCGATAAAAATAACTCGTTAAACTAACTTCCTCTAGTCAAGAGCCAATTCATTTATCCACCTTGCTCTTTTACAGCAGATCCTCGCAGATAAGTTTTATTACGAGGCTAACTTCGTATAAACGCTCATAAGAAAGTTCCTGAAATCTTAATACAATTTCTTACACAAAACGGGAGTACTTCTTCCTAACTTTTTATTTGCGAGAAGAGTAACGAGCGTGCAAGCCACCTGATGTTAAGTGGCCCTTGCAGTCCATGGATATCCACATCTGTTTTAATAAAGCTAAAATCGTAATGTGATGACGTAGTGCGTTGTTACTCCTGAAGAACAAGATGGTCGCCTTGCTTGTAAATTGACAACTGCACCTATTAAGCGAAACATACTTTTTTCTTCAAGGCAGATTATGAGGGTGACGGTAGCAAATTATAGCCTTACCACCTACTGTTACAAAATAGCATTTGAAGGTGCAAAAATTATTACGTCAAACGTCATCTATAACAAAACCACCGACACCGCTGTTTCTGTCTTGTAGCAGTACTTTAGAAACAGAAATTAGCAGAAAACAAGTACTTTGAAATCTATTTGTTTTTATTTATTTATTTATTTGGATTACCAACATAAGATACAGCAGATCCTTATAAAGTCGGTACATTTTTATAAAAGTCTAAATAATTAACTGTTATTAATAGTACCACGTTTGATCGACGCTGCCGGTGACAAGAGGGCTGGTTCATATCTCGCGCAGAGTATTGCGATTGCTATCCAGCGCGGGAGTGCAGCTAGTGTTCTTGGATCCATGCCGCATGGGCACTCCCTTTAGATTGTTAGGTTAGGTTTTTATTTTAATTAGTTTTAATATTTTCATCATTGTATATTAACTGTTCGTACTATAAAAGGTAACCACAACATGCAATAAGTATATTTGTCATTAAATGTTACTTAGAATAAACTATAAATACTATAACTATACGAAACAGCAATTAAATGGCTACAATAAATTGGACAAGAAAAGTAAAAGGTACGTTAAAAAAAAAAAATTGATTTTTTTTTTTAGCTTGGCTAAAAAAGTGGAGTAACTGTCATGATGGACGTCTAGATGCGGGTTGTTCATGGTAAGTTTGTTATACAAATATATTCTTTTCTATATTTTTCCTTGATATTTGACTAGGTGGAAATCAAACAGGACTACCACGATGATGATTGTACCACGCAGACACTGCCACCCATTGGAAGCAATATTGAAAGATAATTATTTATATAATAAGTATTTGGCATCTTGATAGCTATGCCCAATACCCTAACCATTAATTGCTTTAATATTCGCACTTACTATATTGTTTATAGCAATAGTTATGGGAAATTAAAATGATGGTATACAATTATGGTATTAACTTTAACAATCAACTAACAAAGTTGTCTTGAGATATACGCATTGTTAGAAGTCGATATTATAATATATTCCGATGAATCATACAGCTCTCTTCTTACCATATTTATATTTTAAAGCATTTTTTATTTACTTCACTTATTATATATTTGTACTTATATTTTTATGTGATAAGAGTAGGAAACGAGCAAACTACCTGATATTAAGTAGTCAAAGCCTATAGACATATTTGTCCAATCACAAATATGACTGAAATCCTATCTGAGCTCAAACACAGATGGGTTGCTACCCCTTTTCTTAGTACTTATTTTCGCTAGGTAAATAAACTATCTGCAAAATTTCAGGTCTAAATTCTAATATCTGGGCCTGTCAGACTTATTCGTTTATATTTTTACAAGTTATTCTGACAGTAGCATCAACTATATTGTTTATTGTAAATAAACATAGATGTGTATTGCATTTGTATTCCTATAACTCGAAAATAGCTAATTTAATCTTTCGCTAATCTTATGTACAGAATTTCTGCACATATGGTCTTGAAATTAACTATGCTATAACTTGAGAACTGAGCGATGACTAAAAATACTCTAATTAGGATAACCTTCAATTGTTAGCAGTATTTTAAGTGAATTATTTTTTTGAGGTAGTAGAGCCGTTACAGCTCGCCCGGGGCGGTACCACCGCGACCCTCATAACCCGCCGCAAAACAACATGTTTTTCATGTATTGTGTTTCGGTTGGGGAGGTGTGGTTGCCGGATACACATTATTGGAGGCGAACATCCTCAAGAGTAGGAACGCATCCGCGTCCATCCTTAAATAGAACTTCTGTTCTATTTGAGATTGGACGAGGTTGCCCATGGGCTGCAGTGACCACTTAACAGCAGGTGGCCTGCATGCCCGTTTCTTACTCTTTTACAATAAAAAAAAAAACACTTTTTAGAATACATTTTATTTTTATCTATCACGCGAAACAAAGGTTTAACACTAGAGCCATATATTTTCAAAATACTGCCTAAAAATGTGTCTAAAGTAAATATTATAAATATCGTGCAACCGCTACGACGTAGCCTTCGTAACCGAAGCTCTACGACACCTAACCCTGAATATTGTGTGTTCGAAATAACCTCTAATTTGTCCGCCTATCACGAGTGAGCCCTCGTACGAACGGCCTTAATTTGGTCTATTTATAACGCTGGGATATAACCCGGGACTTGTTATCTGCACTTCAAAGGCTAACTAATAACGTAGTAAATGTATGTACTACTTTGTAAATAACATAGTATCTTAGGAGGTAGTATCTCTACGGTTTGAATGGGGAGGTATTATCATTACATTTATTTCGAAAGAGAAACTTTAAGATAGCTTGTTCAAATGTAAATGATCCTTAAATGATAACAATGCTTGGTGTGATGTAACTCAAGCTCTACAGTAATGAAATGTGTATCCAATTGTAAAGTATAATTTGTGTTTATACGAGTAAGCGTCCCCATGTAATTTTTTTTGCCACTTCTCCATAGCGAGGAGTTATCTGAGGCGATGGTAGATTATTTTTACTACTAATAGTAGAAAAAAATAAGGACTCGCCGATTAACCATCGCAGTGTCAACTTACCCTAGTGATGCTCCGTTTTGGAGCAAAACACGTGTTGGTACTAATATGTCTAGTGGTATACATTTTTAATCACATCACGTGTTCCTACCGAGAGGAAGGGTGGGCATAGTGCATGCTTCGAAATATATACCATTGTACATTGTGGTGGCGGATTGTTGCAAAGTAGTTTTTAACAACAACTTAATAGCATGGATTTCCGCAAAGTAACGCCTGATACTATTAACTAAATTTATTTAATATTTTTATGTTTAAGTTTATTGTTTTATTTATTACTCGTTGCAACGGTCGTTGATAGTTATTTAAAGGTTTCAACGCGAGCGAAGCAGCAAGTAAAAACTAGTATAATATCTATAGAAATAAATTTAGCTAAGTTTGGATAAATTTGGATTAGCTCCACTTGTAAAATATAATGTGGGTAATGGCACTTGACCGTTAGTATATATCAAAAAATGTGCTGTATATAATACATTCAAACTACGACCGCGCCTGGAAATTATGTAATCTGCACTGCCTTCATGCCGTAAATATTTCAGTTACAAGTATTACTAACTGAAGCACTCATTAGTCAATTATTAGAGGTAGTTAACTAAAGTAATAGCCAACTTGTAGAAAAGGTAAATGCTTGCTCAGCGTGGACATGTAATGACTGTAAACCATTCTAATCTTAATATACATAATTAAATAAACTTTGTAGACTGTAGGCTTTCTTGTGTCCGACTACCAGGCACAACTGGGGAAAGTATAGAATACTTCACCACGCTGCTCCATTGTATCTGTATTGTATCTACGATATGTTATCTCCAATGTATTGTATCTACGATAAATATAATCTTGAATCAACTCAACCACTCTTATTAGAAAATAAGTATTTATATTATAAAATATAAATATCCTAAGAGGGAATGAGTTGCTTCGATATTCTATACAGTATATAAGCAGCGAAAATTGCAAAAGTTGTGAGGTAACTCCTCGGGAAACAAAGACTTAACTGAGCATTGTAATCGGAAACAAAAAGTCATGGCTAACGTAACAAACCAATGGTTAAGTTGGTGTACTTGTAACGTTTATTGCCGTTGCGTCGCGGTTGTCACGCCGGGTGTCGGCATATGAGCAGTGAATACCATGATGGCAAAGCTTTACCACTTTTTTACAACAATAACGTATGGAAATCGTCTGTTTTTAACATAGTCTGCGTACTGGTTTAAACAACGAATAAATTTATCTGTCTTGCTACAAGTTTATTGGAGGATCAGAACTTAAATTCACGATTCTCTCAAATAACTTTGGACATTTGGACAGAAATTTGGGACAAATTACAAAGGTGTGGTGCACCTTTGTAATTGGTCCCAAATTTCGGAATAAGCATAAAGCAAGCCTGTTTTAAGAGATAGTAGTGTGTTTTTTTTTTATTTTACTATACACATAAATTTTACCCATAACCATGATTAATGCAACTGATTCGAAATATCCGCAAGAAGAACGTTGATCGTAAGTACCAGTTACATAGTAAAATGTTAAAATTCCTAAACGGTAGTAAGGGTTCCGAATACGGAAGTATTCTTAGTTTGTGTTAACATTTGTTATCTCAAATTGTGGTCCAAATAACATAAGCAAGGAGAGCACTCCGAGCACTGATGTAATCGGCTGCGCCCGCGCAGGAGGAAGCCACTTTTCTCTCGAGTTTCTCCGCGGAGCGCTCGCGCAGTCCAAGCCGCGACTTCGACACCGTGCGCGTCTGTACACGTGCATGTAAACTTCGTATTTACGATAAACTTGTACACATAAGTCGCAAAAAATCGTAGCAAATCAATAACCTTCACCCTCATAGAAAATTGTGTTAGTGTTAACAGTCACTTTATTAAAGTTGTTTTTAAGTTGCTTAAGTGAATAAATATTTAAACGAAGCAATACCTACCTACTTGTTGCACGCCCCAGCTTTGGAATAACTGTAAGGTTTGTATTGTTAACTGGTATTAATTACAATATTTTAAAATTGATTTCTGATGAAGAACATGTCATATATTTCAATGTCGAGAAGGTGATATTCTTGAAATGTCAGTTGTCAGTGTCGATATTAATATGATATGATCAACAATGGTTTTAAAAATAAATGTTTTATTGATTGTAGTGCAATTACTAAGACAATTTATTTATATTGATTATAAATTGCTTTATTCAAAACACATAATAATGTTTAATTTTCAAGCTCTATGTAGAGATTTTTCTAAATATGAATATTTGATAACTACTACCAATATCAATTTTGTACCAAAAATTTCCTTTCATAATGAATGCTCACTTACTTTTTAAATTATATAAAATTTCAATCGAACAATAACTAGTTAATACGACTCACACAGGTTTTTAAGGTACGAACACAATGACGGAACAAAAAGTAAAAATTGAAGCAGAATCACGAGCTAATTTAATTTCTGTCGCTCTTATTGATCAATGTTAAATATATGTATTAAACGGATTAAGCCTATGACACCAAATATTCCTTTTTGGTACCGGAAACTAAATATGATTGATACATCAGTGTGTATGTATTTTAGACCAATAGGAAACATAAACCAGTGGCCCACTCGCCAACTAGCGAATGTCCCCAATTTCTTTCGTGTGCGCTGCAGAGAACAATACTATCCCACGGTTCGATTGCCTACTAATATTTGCAAAGTACTAACTGGATAATACTCGATATTGGTGCAATAATTAGTTGCCATTCCCACAAAAAAGGGTAACGCATTCGAATGCGCAACGTAAAACAATTGCTATCGCCGTTCACCGAATGTCGATGGTGATGAAACCGCGTGCGTGATATATGTATCAATCAGGCTGATTTACGAAAGTGCGGTGCACACTGCACGAGGTAACGGTCGGTGGTAACCACTACGATACATTGGTGCGTATTAATTATATTACTCGTTCTAATAACAGTATGATCACAAACTAACCTGTGAAATCTAAGCTCTTAGATAAATTAATCAATTAGGTATTAAAAACTGAATTTTAATTAAAGTAAATAGTTTATACTTATAATTACGTGACTTGCACTTCAAAATTTACTTCATATGCAGAATAAACTTTTCAAAGTTAATTAAATGAGTATAACAGTAATTTTAAGAACTGTTGCAGAAAATTGTAAGTTCCGCATCAAACATCCGTTATAGCAGTTACGTTCTCCAAATTACATAAAATTGTAAAATTAAGTATTAATGCTATGCTACATTGTTGCTTGTGTTTTACACAGCTAGTTTATTTACAAACAATATTTCAAATGAAAATATACCTTCATTTCTTAATTTTTAATAAATCTCTACGCTGGAAATTCTAAATAAATATAGGATATAAAAAATCATTTCAATGGCATGCAAAGATTTAAATAAAATTCACACATATATAAGAAACTGAGATAATTATATATATGTATATAACTTGAGAGCGGTGTTGCCATAAAATTAAATACTCGTGGCGCTAATGTACACTGTTAAATTAAAAACGTGACATCAAACCTAACTCATACATTTATTCAATAATGTTGTTAATGCATTAAATATTAGCAATACCAACGATAAAACTATTATTATAACATTTTGCAATTCGGAACAGATACAAGGTGTTCTATTATTGTGACCTTGAAAGAGTTGAGTTACCTTTATATCTATCAATGGATTCACAAAGGCTAGTAGGTCAAGATAAGACACTTTTATGTACAACAATTATAATGTTAACGACATATCGGGAAAGGACGTACTTAGAACATTAATTACACGAGCCTTACTCAAACTAACAGATTATAATTACTAAGATATTTTTTTTCTAAAAGTATGTTGATTTTGTTCATTATTCAATTATACGTTATAGTAATTTACATTGTTCATTTTTCAAATATATATAATAGATGCCCGATTTTGGAAGGGCGAGTTCCTAGCAGTAGGACATACATAGAAAGGGTTGTAGTAATATCTTTGAGTGTAGAGAAATCGTAAAACAAATGACCCATTAGCTTACAAGGTCCACTTTTCAAAGCGCAAAGCTCGTGAACCATTAAAACCGGAAAATTATAAAGTAGATATATTTTACATAAACCTTATTTAAGTTACGTGGAAGGATTACGAAACAGCTTTCGAGCGATATTGGTTTTTCAATAAACAACGCTTTCTACTCTTAACTGTGTCGAGTTTAATTTAACAATTATTTTATCGTTAATTAGATAATGTTTGATAGAGTTCTAACCAAAGTTTGTCATATACGAAGCTTACTTATTTTTTTAAGATTAAAGAACTCTACTCGAACGTTGATAAACAACTACAGGCTCATAAGTAGTTTTGTTTCGGAAAATATCGTATATAAATTAAATGTTTCTATATAAATACATGGTTGATTTGTAATCAAGTTTTTTTTATTAGTATATGTTAGGATTCAGTAAATAAAATGCTACAACATAATTGTTTCTTGCAAGTTTATTTAAGAGCAAGCGGTGAAAACGCGTTGATGTCTTTTATATGTCGGCGTAGTAATTGTATGGATCACTATTATGCTATATTTATAGCAAATTAACGAAGGTTTTTTTTATATTTAATATGTTATTCGACTTTTGCGATAAGTGAATAATGTGTATTAAGGAGAGTTGAAAAAAATAGCAATTTTATTAAATATTAAAATAATTCCCAAGTATTTGTTAAAACTAAATCAGTGTATTTACTTTAGCTAAACTACCTATTACCACCATCCTGTTACATTATTAGCCTTATATGTCTCATGTTATGATCACCATCTATGTAGCTATCTCCTCATCGGTATCGAACTGATAATCCTAAATTCTAGATAAAAATGCAATACTATCAAAATTATAAGGAAACTACTAAGACGTTGTGTCTAATCATACATAAAAATATGTATTGAGAAACGTATTTCTTTTCGATATCGGGTAAAAATAAAATTTAAGTTTAAATAGGCATGTTTCCGTTTGCACTTTTTTGTTTATAAATAACGTAACAAATGACGTAAGAGTTTAGTGATTGGACTAGACGCACGTGGTGCATCAAAGGGCAATCGGCTTTCACTTCACACTGCGGTCCGCGACGGCCACCGACCGCCGCGTACTGGCCGTCACTAATGTTGCCATGACGTATACATACTCAGTAATTATCCGGTTATTGACATAAAACAAATTAAGTAGGTATTACTATGAATTATGACGATGCACTAATGAAACGTAGTAAAAGTATTATACGCAGTGATAGTCAAGTGGTAAGATACCTATTTCTCACATGGAGGTCGAGAATTTGATGTGCATATCATAAATTACTTATCACTTGCTTTATCGGTGAAAGAAAACTTGCTTGCATGAAAGTTTTCAAGTAAATTGTCAAAAATGTGTGAAGTCTATCTCTTGACTAGCATGGCAGACTATGCTTCAAACTTCATTCAGAGTAAATATTTTTAAAATCGCACGATTATTGGACACTACCCAGACATAATACCCTTTTATACCAGACATAAGAATTTTCTAAGTTAAACAATTTCTAAATAGTAGTTCCTGTAATATCAAGAAATACTATTTTAACAATTCAAATAATTAATGAAAACAGAAATAAATACTTTTCTTATGCAAAATCCTCATCGACTCCAGTAAGATGTAACATGAAAAGGTATTTGTCTTAAACTTATGGCAATTTTGCATAATAAACATAGTAAAAACTAACAAATTCTCTTAGATCCTCATATAAATTATAATTTTAATCTGGTTTAAGTAGCTGTTATTTTCTAGTAACTAGCTATTTGGTAGTAGTAGTCTTTCTCCATATAAATTTTAAACTGATACGTGGTAATTCGTATTTAGACTATGCTAAATATAGTTTATATGCTAATCTACAAAACAAAATTATCCGCCTAAGAAATTTCAATGAAATGTAGTTCAAACCAAAACATTTTTTTTCTTTTAATTATGATTGATTTTGTAATTATGATAAATGTGAAAGAAGTAAGATGCTGCTTTCTATATTCGAAATCATTGATTCCAAAACATTGAAATAATATCACAAGACTAAAAATAATTTCTTTTTAATGTATAAATAGATGTAAATTTTCCCATAATCCCATTTTTTATTATAATGTGGCAACACGAGTATCGTCACCTTATTGACCGAGGTCGTAAGGTGCTATGTATCCAACTTCCAAGTGAAAGTATGGACCATAACACGCCATTCGTACTGTCATATCCAAAATATTCACTCGAGACTCTTTGGTCGACGCTGTTTTCGTGGCAAATTAGTATTTTGTCTTTGATGGGTTTGCCTTTATAATAAAAAATATAACGTAAATTATGTCGGGTACAAGGCCAATATTTTTTCCCTAAAAACATTATTTTTTCAAAGTAAATAGAAAAATGGAACATATAGATTTCATATAAGCAGTCAATTTCACATTATTACACACTAATTACACATTTACGCTATGCTGACACAGACTGACATTTACATAGGTGTAATGGCCGCTTAGTTAGTGATTATTAGTTCGTTAGAGATCAGGTATTTATGCGAATCAATAAATAATAGGCGTACGTAGCATCGACGTACCTATAAAACAATTAAATTTAATAATATTTAGGTATAAGGAGTACCTTTTACGCGTTACAAAGGTTTAGACAATAAATGCATATTTTAAAATCATTACGCTAATATTTAAAATAATTACGCAATGGTTAATATATTAAGAATAGACTTTTCGTCGAAATATTATCACAAATAGCAATGATATAATTAAGAAAACAGTATTTATGTATGATTTTCCCTTAATATTAAGCATCGTGTTGGATATTGTGCTAGGTAACGTTTTCTCAACATTGGTTTTGCCTTTGATTGCAAATATTGGCATTGGAAACAAGTCATGCATTTTTCGATAAGCTACTGTCACATAGATAACGGCAAAAACATTTAACTGTGATACAATTTACCTGTTTGATTCTGTACGTTAATTGAACCGGTGAAAGAAAGTTAAGCTAACTCTATTTACATAATACTCTAATGGTAATTCACGACAAGCGGCCGCGTTAAAAGTCGCCTCTACCAACTTTCTTGTTTTTTGACTACTCAAGCGTCCTTCTTTTAAAGTAAAATTTTTATGACTAAATTTTAGTACCAAATTAACAAGAACCAAAAAATACTTTTAAAATGTATGACTTTAAATGCAGTCTTTTTTTAACATCAATTTTATAATGTAAGGTAACATGTATGTGAAGCAGGCACAGATGCTTTTAGGAAGTATTTTAGCAAGAACCGATTTTCATAAAAACTGAATTGACGTCATGGAAATATAATACTAAGTGAATGACTTAAATACTTTTTTATATTATTGTAATTCGTAATGATTATTCAGAATCATGGACAACATATTTTTAAAATGGTGTTATATTTTCTATTTTGCCAGTACTTCAGAACAAAAGCTATAATTGCAATTTAAAAAAGTATATGCACACCATACGAATTTTGAATATCTATCTCTAAATTTATATTCTGTATCTCTTTTTCTAAATACATACATACGTAGGTGAATGATATAGAATAAATGGTAGATAATTACAGATTCAATCGTTTCCAATTCAATATATTCAGCTCGAAAGTGTCCGGACTACCGACGAACCATGAAATTAAGGTTACATTGCTCAGTCCGGTTTCGGGTCAGTAACTATGACCAAGTTTTGATGATACGTAGCTTATTGTTATGTTTGGTCGATAACTAATCAATTATCAGTTTAATGTGGGTATTTCCAGATGTAGTTTTGAAAATTCATTAAACTAAATCAATAAAACTTTCAACGAAGTACAAATTTAATAATCTCTTCTTTCTGAAACGGCAATTATATTATGAAAAATATAAGGCGGTTGAGATATTAATGTCTATTTAGGTATATATATGTAATAGTTAATTAATTATGGGGAAAATATTCAGATCAACAGAAAACATTTCACAAATTGACGTTACCTTCACGATTAAGGTATGACCCGCCACGATCCAAATACCATGAAAGGCTTAATGAGAGGAAAATATGGAGGGACCGAATTACTGCCCGAACTGTTAAAGACTTGCAGGAATTTTATTAGTTGATTGAACGCAATACCTTGATCGTTAAATTCTCCTACACAATATTTTTAACATGCTTTTATTAGCTTGGGGTTGTATCTATGTATGTAACGGACTCTTTGAGCATAATGTTCACCAATTTCCAGAAGTCTCATTAATTTGAAACTTCACACGTATCAAGGATGGATGACAATGCAATAATATGAAAAAAAAAGAAAAAAATAATAACAATAGTTAAAAAAACTAAAAAACAATATTTTATAAAAAAAAACCATTTGTTTAAATCGCAATATATTTTTGTCTTATTTATGCTTTTTTAGTTGGATTTTTTATAAAAGCGTGTTTTTTAGTTTTTTTTAACTATTATTTATTTTCAGTATAACTCTCAATGACATCTTACAAAGTTTTGAAATATTTCCATAGTATAATTGAATGGCGTAGACGCCACGATATCATCCTCTTCATGAAGCTGCAAAGCATTATGTATCACACGCAAAGGTTTTTGGGTACGTTTCATGGCCAAGCAGACTTCTTTATTATGAATTTAGATTTTCCATGGCACGCACAATTCAAAAGATCCTACAATGTACTTGCAATAAAAATAATATTATAAGCGTAATTATTTACAATTCATGGTCACTTTTATATTCCTATTTTTAATATTATGACAATCCACTTACCAGGTTAACATGATTGATTTTGTGTTCGATCCTCAACGAGGCAGTGATCTGAATGATTTTGAATTTGAACATTAATTTTAAATCATCATTTAGATGTCTGGGTTTTCTGTATATGTGTATGCAAATACTACAAAAATGCTTAGTATCGACCTATAAAAACATATTTAAGTATTTGTACTTGTTGTATTTAATTATCGAAAGGCAATGATAGCCTTGATGGTTATGATCCCCTCTCTCATAAGGGGAAGTGAGGTCGGAAATCCCTGGCACGTAACCCTAATTTTTTCATGTTATCTGCATGGTAAAAAGTAATTATCAACTTATCACCAACAGATTGCGCACATGTATTGCGTTGTGAATCAACGATATTTATTCATTATGCACTTGAACACTTGCTTAGATATATATTTACTGTACTTACAAAGCTTAAATAAATAAAATACAGTGCAATACATTCACTGAGTGCAATTCGGCCTCGATCCGGCTAGGGTTGCCTACCATATTGCTAAAAAAATAGTAATACTTAATTTTGATATGCAACACCGTTAATTTTTCAATTAAAATTAAATAAACATGATAGTACTGTCTTTTATGATGTGTAACTCTTAAAATAATGTTCAGTTAGTCAATGGGACAGAAATAAAATTTCATAAAAAATGAACTTCTGATTCTCATACATCAATTTAATTTTCTAATAAGGAAATGTATATTAAACATGATAAAATGTGCCAAAAGTTTAGTCCAAAAAGTATGTTTCTATTCAACATATGAAATATTGCAAAAAAAGCATGTTCTTGTTCAAAACTTAAAAATAAAACACGAACCTTAACCGAAATTAATTTTACTGTATTTTTCGTGTAGTGTCGGGAACCATAATGTGGTTCAGTTACTAACCTTTCGTTCGTCGGTACTATAGCATTGTACATACAGTGCAACAATCGATGCAATGATAGTGATATCAATATTTCAAGTTTAAAGTTTTTTATAATATCTACTCTTATCCATCCGTGTTTTTGAAGTCAACCTTAAAAATACTTTAGACAGGTAATACGACTATTGATTGACAGGGGTGGTACTACCGCTGCTTTCATAAACCGCCATAAATCAATTGTTTTGCATTCTTATATTTCGGTTAGTGTTCCGGTAGCCGGTGCGCTAAAAAGCGACGCAACCATATTAGACCTTGGAAGTAGTAACACATCACCGTATAAGCTCAGATAGAACTTCAATCCTGTTTGACGCTGTATATGGATATCCATGGTCTGCAGCGACTACTTTACATCAGGTGCCCTGCATGTCCTCTTCAATTTTGAAACTTGCGATTAAAGCTTGAATTTTTAATATACTTATATTCAAAATTCAATAAATAAGATGTACAATACACTTAACGCACGCACATTCTTGTTCTGTAGATAATTTCGTTAGTAATATAATAGCGCTTAAATTTCCGTAATATTCCAAAAAACGGTATAACAAGCTACCGTGAGTGTAGCCAGTCATCCGATGGAGGACCGCTGCAGTTGGTGGTCTGATGCTTCGCACTGGACTTAAAAGGCCGCTTCATTTTTTTTTAATTTGAAGTAGACGTCACACTTTATTTAAGATATTTTGGTAGCCGCAACATTCCCGAAGCATTATAACATATTGATCCGCGTAATATTGTTATATGTCAAGGGTGAGACACTAACAGATGCGAGATAATAATATATAATATAAATATATGTAATAAATGTTTCATTTAATACAGACAGAGCGCTTTCGTTTGGGGAAAGTTCTATTATTTTCCAACAGAGAAGTATTTCATTGTACTTCTATATGACACACATAAATATAGTTACTCATACATAAAATTAACTTTCGGTAAATTGTTTTTTATCAGGTTCATTGACTCTACTTATTTTGTTGAACGTATTAGAGTTGGGTTTCAAAGCAAAAGTGAGAGGTACTTTTATCAATTTACACGATTTAAAATATGTGGCAGAATTAACTTAAAAGCAATTTTCGAAAGTATGTTATTACGCTATACTAGATAATAAATGATCGTAACCTTTTAAGAAGGCCAGTGAAGGTTCTCATGTTTACCTTCATGGTTAGGTATATATATATATAAAAAGGATTACCAGGAAGTAATTTACGAGTACGCACTTTATCTTAACACCACAACAATCCGATTACTATCTAAACGCTTTTTCGAAATTAACAAAAGCCCTAACTAACTAAAGCTATTAGGAAAACTATATATCTATTTTTTTAATATAGAAAGGTGTCGCCGTCCAAACGAGCCCTCCAATTAAATAACTCCACCTAATTATGTACGTCTATTTTCTAGACGGAAAAACTCGTATAGGTACGAATTTTCGCTATAATAGGCATGCTAATCGCACGAATCGTTAGCATTCAAGAGACGATCATAAATTGATGTTTCGTAACCTATTACTGCGCCATAGATGACCAAATAAAGCAAACAAATCCACCTGGATTTGGACTCAGGAAATTCATAGGTATTTCATGACATAATTACAACTACATTGTTGTTTCGTAATAAATTGCGGATGGAACTGTTGAATGTATCATTCGCACGCCATTAGGAATTAAGTCTACATTACAGCAAATCTTAAGTGCATAAGAATATTATATATTATGTTAGTGTGTGAGGGGACAGTATGGATTGAACGTGCAAGGACTAACTGAAGATGACAGAAGCAAAATACTCCTTAGTATGTTTGATTGCGGAAATCATTCAGACCGTACTTGCACCTTCACCTATATACTGTTAATAGTAGTAATACGTGCAGATGTAGTATGTATAATAATGGTAGTAATAGTACCCGGTAGTTCAAATAGAACTATGTTTTTCATTTGAACTAATTGACTAAATTAAAAATAAATAATTGTATTTGAATAATGCCTTCATTAATGATCAGCCCTAATTCGAATCGTACGAGTTCTACTATCTGGTTTATAGTTAATATAAGAATTATAATAATTGTTGCAGGTTGTCGTGAATGCCGGGCCGCATGGATGGCGACGCACGCCTGGCGCTCGCTCGCCTTCGTCTTGACTATTTGCACACTTGTCCTAGCTAAATGTAAGTATCGTAATACTCGTAACACACATTATACTTATATTTTTTTATATGTGGAAAGTTATTCGTCCTATGATTAAGCGAGATTTGGAAAAGAATACTTTCGCTACAGTTTTCTGCTCCATGCTGAAAACAAGTAAAATAGTCAGGAGTTGAAACGCGTGTATGAAAGTCGAAGGAAGGAATCCTGTTTTACACAGACTTGTTATGGATGTTCATGGGGTTTCTTTATTGTGTTTTTACGCGAAAACTACTACTACTACTACAAAAATAAAATATATATTTTAAAGAATTATGATTCAAGTTACATTTTACTTCAAACGTTATAACAGTCATCTAAGATTACTATTATATTTCGCGAACAAGTTCGAATGAACGCTAGTTTCACTTGAAAATAAACTATGAAATTTGATATATGAAGAGAATTAATGACATTCGATTCCTATACTATGTAGTAAGTAAACGCTATAATGCAAATGGATTAAGCATTAAATTGTTATTGAAGTGATTAAAGCATTAAGGTGGTTCTCATGTTTCTCGCCATTTGCGTCGTTGGGAGCAACCTACTTTCGTCCACAGTAGGCCATTGCTAGAACACACTGCCCTACAACGACATATCGCGGTCGTTTCTAACAATAAAAAGTGGTATGTAGTGGTGACAGCCACTCACCCGGAGATGTCTCGATTCAGGTTACCCGGTGTGTCCTCGCCAACTCATCTCATTCAAATTCAACACAACACATTGTATTTGAAGTATCGTGTGGTTTGCCAACACAAAGGAGCTCTTGTCTCTTTATTTTTTAGTTTTCTTGTCTTCAATATAAAGGTACAAAAGTGATAACTGTAAAATTGTGTTTTATTACTGCAAAAGTTTCGGCATTCACAAGAGTCGTTAGTGGATTTTTAAATGTCGTTAACACGATTTTATATGCTTATCGGTATATACGAATATATGAAATCGGCCAAATAAAACAAGAGTTCTAACTGATATCGATTACGATCGTATTACGATACCATCTGAAATGAGTGGCAAGGGCGTAGCACGGACTTTTTTATAAGACGAATAGCAAACAGCACAGGCCACCTGTTAATTAGTTGTTAGAACTCATGGAGAAACAATTCCAATCTTAGATGGGACTGAAAACCTTTCTGAAGTCGTACGTTGCGTTGCTACTTCTGACGACTCAGATGATCGCCTCCCTTGTGAACGTAGCTGGATGCAAAATATTGATTTTATTTTATGTTCCTTATTTTTTTAACTTAAATATTTATGTATATTAAGACATAGTATTATACCACTTTAGGACTAAACGATGCTGGTTGGAAAGAAAGATTAAGGTGGTAGAGCCGTTAGAGCTCGCCCGGGGCGGTACCACCGCCTCCCTCATAACCCGCCGTAAAACAAC
>DWON01003366.1:0-18195 GCA_018251015.1 Phocides pigmalion okeechobee
AGTCCTCAAGAGTAGGAACGCATTCGCGTCCATCCTTAAATAGAAATTCTGTTCTATTTGAGATTGGACGTGGTTGTTCATGGGCTGCAGTAACCACTTAACATCAGGTGGCCTGCGTGCCCGTTTCTTACTTTTTCATTATAAAAAAAACAGAAAAGAGCAAATTTATGTATAAACATGTAGGCAAATTAAATGGTCTTATACATGGGGTGTATATAAAATCTAAAATGAACACTATAATAATACTGAAAATTTTTTAAAATACCTATTCCTAGCTCTCGTTGAAATACTTTTATCATTTCTTTTTTTAGGCGGCTCTCTGATTGATATACAAACATAACTCTTAACTGTACTTAAATTATAAATCAAAACTGGTCCGATTATTGGGGCTTATTATTAGAGTAGTCAAAGAAGATTTTATGGCCTGAAAGCGTGGAAAAACATGATAGATAATTTACGACAGGTAAGCGCTTATAGGTTGTAGGTCTATTTGCCAGACCAGTGATTTGGGGTGGTTTCCTCCCTTTCATTGCGTTCCGTTAAGACGAGCCGAGCAAATGACGCGTTGCTTCGGGTAAAATAGAGGAAAATTGCTATAAGTTATGCAATCTCCCCACACACCATTAGCTCCAGCCTTCGAGGCACGGAACCCCCTACTTATCGCGTTTTTCAGCTTACAATGTTGCTAGGTGATATGCGATAAAACTTAGTTTTTTCGGCTTTCGTAGCCAAATAGCCTAAAGAGGAATGATTTTAAATTTAATATGCCTCTCTGTCTCTTCTGTTTATCTTTTGATTAGTTCGTAAGTTCGTCAGTTCATCAGTGTGTTAGTTTGTTAGTTCGTTGGTCGTCAGTTAGTCTATTAATCAGTTTGTCAGTTCGTCAGTTTGCCAGTTCGTTAGTTCGTCAGTTTGTTAGTTCGTCAATTTGTTAGTTCGTCAGTTTTTTATTTCGCCAGTTTGTCAGTTCGTTGGTTCGGCATGTTGTTATAATTACAATTGTTAATTAAAATAATGAAAACCTTAAAACTAGTTATAATTAAAGCCTAACCTAAACAATGTAAAGGATGTCTGTGCCCATGCGGCATGGTGCAAAAACAACACTAACCGTGTTTCCACGTTGAATAGCGATCGCAATTCTCTGCGCGAGATATGAACCAGCCCTCTTGTCACCAGTGGCGTCGGCACGTAATAATTTGACATGGGATGTTTACGACTGCTACAAAACGTTTAATTTTGCGTGATACGATATTGAACAGCATGTTTTAAAAACTTATGAATATATAAAATAAGCTTATGTCATTATTGCAGGCCTATAGAACCTGGAAAAAATATTAGGCATGACCAGAAATTGGCAAAATAAATTTATTTATTTAGACGTGAATGCATAGATGTTCTTGTTACGGGTTTCGAAATATTTACGCTTTATATTAATTTTACTTTATGCAATAAAATGAAATCAAAACAAAACTTATTCAGAGATGCATTAATTTATTTGAACTGTAATAAATCCGTTCGTATTCCAAGTTGAAATTACTCGTTTTATGGGCAAGTTTTATTTGCTTTTTGATGGCCATTTACTTCTAATTAAATCGTCTGGGAAAAAACATTTTCCAAGAGCTTTTTATTGGTTTAGTCCGTCAGGTGTCCGGGCTTTGAATAATTAAAGATTTTGAAAGTTCTACTAACTTGACTTCGGAGGTATTAACGCCACTACAATGTTAAACAGATCTGACAAGTAAGAATAACAACCTTTATCTTTATATAAAATAGAGGTAGTAAATGAGTATTCACCACCTAACACCTTATTTTAAGTGGTCGTTAATATGTTTTCTTACCATTCCGATGTAACCGTCTCTGTATAGAAAATAACTCTAATCTAAAGTAAATTACAGATGCGTTGCTATTTGGAAGAACTATTTATATTAATAAATACTATAAGAACCATATATATAACATACTTACCTTACAATTTTATATGCTAAGGAATGCTAAGGAATTCCAGTAAACATGTTTGTATCGTGTTTCGGTTGGGGAGGTGTGGTTGCCAGATACACATTATTGGAGGCGACCATCTTAGTCCTCAAGAATAGGAACGCATCCGCATCCATCCTTAAATAGAACTTTTGTTCTATTTGAGATTGGACGTGGTTGTCCACGCAGTGACCACTTAACGTCAGGTGGCCTGAATGCCGGTTTCTTACTTTTTTTGCAGAAAATGGCCATAACTTATAAAAATGATTTTGTATGTTGTGGATTCCGACTCGGAATTTTAACGTGAGATGTCGAAATTTGCTATTATATCTACTTCGAATTATAATATAAGCCCTTAGTACAAATAGTGAAAAGCGACGCAAATCGTCACTGTAATATTTGGTTATGTTGATTTTCTGAATTATATCATTTACAATCTTAACTAGTTAATAATAGAGACCATATTAAGCGTTTTCCCGAAATAAAACTAACATAATAATAAAATACCCAGTTCAACAAACTTTTGTTGGAATTTTTTCCAAGTCTTGACATCAACACGCCTACTTAATTTGACTTTTTCTTAACTTGTACAATAAACCGTGAGCGAAAGTTTGTGTTTTTGTTATTTTACGCTGATTGTTTGAAACTTAAATTTGCGAGGAGCTTTAAATGAATATAATTTTGTTTGTATCTGTTCTTCGTATTGTATCTGGATAGTTTCTTATGCCAAGTTCATATTACATAAATAGTAGATCTGACCGACAAATGTTTCTTCTTTTGAATTCTTTCTTTCAATAATTTATACAATCCTATATTACTCTTTATATATATTTGAAGCAAACTTAGAAAGAAATAAAATTCATCTTCTTTCAACTATCCGTCAACCACTGCTTTATAACTTTAGGTCTAGAGTTTTTTTTTGATTTACTATCTTAATTTTATCTCATGCTTTGTAAAAAACCTATCTGCAAATTTAGATTTTATGTTCAGCGGTTTTGGCTATCCGTGAGTCACTTTCTTGGTTTATATACGTATGTATATGTAGATTCTGTTCTATGTCATTCTTGAGTGTCGATGGAAAGGCGTGCTTACCGGCTCACTTACAAATAATATGACCATCGTAGTACTTAACACTGTCAACGCATTTATAACATCAAGTAGGACTCCTTGTTGTTATAAATGCTTTATAAAGTAAGAACTATATAAAGCTAGTAACAGATATACTTAGGCTGTATAGGTCATTTATGATTCAATTCGATTCGATAGCAAATCATTAAATACTGAAAAAATAGAATATAGAATTAATATTTGTCACGTAGATATTTGAATCGTTTGTTAAAAACTGTGCATTAATCCAATCAAAAGTACATACCTAGGCAAACATACGTAAAATAATTTCGTCATAACAGAAACTGCAGGGATGCAGAATTTCAATTTACTACTAATTCGGTATAATACGCTAGCACGCGGCACGGGAACTGAGAACTGAGACCTGCTTGGGAATTTATGCAAATGAATTTACTACGCGCTACTTGACGGCTTGCATTATTCCTCTGTCGTCGCATAAAAGCACACATACATTATTATAATAACAACGTACTAATCTAAACATGAAAAATAAGTTATCTGCATAAGCAATTACAGACTTGCATTTATATTTTGGCCTTTCAACCGAGACGTCTAGCTTCTGTTCGCATAGTCACTTGTTTTTATGGTCAAGGAGAACATCGGGAGGAGACAGCATTCATTAAGTTTGTAGAGGTATGTGAAATGTACCAATGCGTATACCATTTGGCCAGAGTGGTAGTTTAGACCTTTCCCTTTTCTTTCCGAGAGTCAGATTTACGATTTTATTATGCTCCCATTGAATTCAAGGGATACTAAATTTTGAATCGATTATTAGTAGAAGGTGACGAAGACGAAGAAGAACTTTAACAATTACAAAATAACTTTTCATATTCAATTAACCGGACGAATATCCTTTAATCATAGATAAGAACACATTCGATTAAGTCTCCTTTCAAACAGAAATATAAAATAAAAATCGGCATATTTGTTCAGGTGTTACAATGCCACAAACAGATACAAATACGTAGACAGACACGTCAAACTTATAATTCCACACATTTGCGTCGGTTGATAATATTTGTTTTTAATAAAACGTCTAAAACTCGACGTAGTTTTACATAATTCTAAGAGTTATTACAAATATTGTAGTTTTTGTGTTGCAAAAAGTCCAAAAGCAGTTAGGTAATTAAATTTAATCTCATGTCTACAAGTATCTATTCTAAAACAACGAACTCACAATAAAATGACTTATAAAAGTAGAATTGAATTTCAATACAATTTGTGTCTAAAATACAGCAGAATACTAATTTAGTTAAAACAAATAGATAACCAAAAGGGATGAAGCAATTGAATGAACACCGAAGTCTTTATTCATTCCATTGTTTCGCTTATTTAATTATCGCCAATTGGTGCTCAGAGCTTCGCGGTACTGGCGTGCGCGAAACAGTATGGTTTTATGCAGTATTCCAAAGGATTGTTTTTGATAATCATTTACAAAGAAAGAATATTTTTTTCTACATTTATTTGATTAGGCTTCTATTTAATGTTTAAGGTCATGTATTCATTTGTTTTTAATTCAATTTATGTTTGGTTTGCTTTCAAATGACCTTCAAACGGAAAATAGCAAAGCGCTGCATAAGTTAGAATTAGGTGATTGGTTAACTTTCTGTCTAGCCGCTTCAGCAAATTCTGACCTGAACTCTATCGTCCTAATCACTCTAATACCATTTAAAGATTTTAACAGATTGTATCCGAAGTATAGCAATCATACCCCCTCGGCCTATGTGCATTGTAAAAATACGACAACGGTTGCGGTCAAGATATGGATGGGTGACCGTTAGTAGCGAATGTTATGTCCATTTATAAACTGAGTGCTGGTAATTTATGATACATTAAGCAGTGAGTCTCGCTTCATATTGTCGATAGGCGGCAATTTGATCTTGTTGGGGCCCTATAATAGCGGATTGATTTTTTTATAAACGGGTTCATATCTCTGCCAATATGCAGTAGAATAGGGGGATGAAGTAAGTTCAAGGTTTTCCCCAGTTATGGGAAGAAAGCTGAATAATAGGGCACAAAAAACGATGACAGTCAAACCATTCGATTGGAAGTATTGCATTTATTCGCGCTATGATAATAGTAACTTCGTCACAAAGATAAAAATCGAATATCTCGCCATGCTTAATTGACAAAAAACGTAACAACTTTCTTTAGTTTTCTTTTGGATTTCTCTTCTACTGCTCGAGAGGCTTCATAAATTTTCAAACACTCGAATTTTATTGCAGTGGCGCATAAATTATTTGCTCGTTTGCTATTGTGGCTATGTGCCGTTTGTGCAATAAATCTAGTTGTGTTCCGCAATGTTATTCAGCAACACCTCTGTTACGCACTCTCGTTTATGATACCCCAGTATATTGCAATATTTAATACACATGCATTATTGGTGGTGATAAAACACTAGTTCGACTGGAGAGGTACACTCTCAAACATAGAATATACACCTAAATACTAATCCCTACTGTCATAATTTGCCGTGAAATTGTTCTTGCGTTCCGATTGAAGATATCTAGTTACTGGCTACACTTTAAAGTGAGACAATCTTAGTCCTCAGTATTAGTAATGCACTTACGTACAGTCGTACGTAGGTATATTTACGGTCGTAGAAAAGCGGTCGTAGATAAAATAATAGCGGTCCTGCGTAATCCAAATAAACTATTCTTGTAACATAAAAAGTAGAACTCTTCGACTTTCCTCTTAGTCGGCTTTAATGCAACAAAATTTTGTAATATATAGCATAAGTAAGAAGAAAGAGTTCCTTCTTTGGTCTCAGGAATGGCCACGCATATGCTATCAACTTCAAGCCATCTTTAAGTAAAGACTTCAATTCCGTTCATCTACGTCAGTTATAGTATCAATTGGTGTCAATGACCTCTTGAAGTCAGGTTTGTTAGTTAGTATTGGGAATTGGAAAATAGAATATATGTTAAAAAAAAACATAATTATTTTCAAAGGGAGTTTACATTTACATGCTCATCGCCCAAATTACATTTGGAACCCAACATCACTTATGGTTATGGGTGCGAATGACATTCGATCAAATGGAAACAAGTACGATAGACTTGCTATTATATATCTATTGCTATTATATACGAATCTGTTGGGTTCTAGTATGAAAGGTGTAACAAGGCTGGTTCGCTATTTTCATTTTTTTTATTTAAGTCCTCAGAGGATTACGTCATAGCACTGGGATAACAAAACCCCTGCGATCGACTTCGGGAATGAGTTCTGTTCATATGGAGTTAGTTAAAGAAACCCATGGGTAATCATAACAGAGTTTTTATGTCAACATACATTCTTTCTTATTAAATAATCGGTACAGCTAATCCTTGTCTTATCTTTAACACGGCAGAAGTCCTATTTGGGGATATTCTCCCAAGGATTAAGGTAGTCTCGCTTATAAGTCTTCTTGGCAACCACACCTCTCCAATCACAGCGGATTATAAAGGTCAACTTTACAAACCGTCAGTCGACTCATTGTTCGACCACCCATCAACACATTATATCAAACAAGCTGCATGTTTATTTCCTACTCTTGTAAAATAAAAAACAATAATGTGGCATGTACAAGTACAGCGTCAAATTTCAGACACCAAATATCAAAACAACCCGCCCTTTCAATTCTTTCGTCCACTTTTTCCTATCTGGAACCGTTTCAAATATCCTCGAATATTCATTTTATTGCACCGTCACATAAATTATTTGCTCGTTTGCTATTGTGGTTTGCTGGCAGTACTTGCGATAAATCCAGCGATGTAGCGCTATATTATACTAGTGTTCACGATTCGCACGCATGGGTTTATAAAGTTCTGGTAATATTTCCGCTGTCAACGTACGTGTTGCCGCTGATATCTCTTTGTGAATTGCAATAAACTGCTCAAATTAAGGCATCGCATTATCGCTGAAATATATATTTTCGACCGTTATCTGGAAATTCAATTGGGGTCGTAAACAGTTAACAAGAGTAACACACACACTAATTATGTTTCTGTAGTCGTTCTGTTTTAAATGTAAAATTCTCAATTGAACGAGTAATGAGCTTACTATAATTACGAAATGTACGTTGCGGTATGTCTCCTGCATTTATAGATTTTTTTGATTTTTATATTTTATCAGAAATTGGATAATATTGCAATGTCCTAGTATTAGTAAAGTTCTAATTTGAAATTGTCTGAATAGTTATTCACCTAAATAACATGTGGTGTCCATACCCATTCTAGGTAAGAATATTAAATCTAACTGAAAAATATATGCTTTAAACTCCAGTCAAAACTAATTCAGACGATTATAATGTATTTAATTTGTACATGTTTACATTGACATACATAATCGAATGTGAAATACTAAATACTTCAATGCTGTTTATAAACCAAAATAAATGTCAGTGTTCAATTATTCACAACAACATTTATACATATATTTTGTCAAAGCTTTATATCTGGACTAGGAGACTGACCAAACGACCTCTCTTAATTGCCCCGTTACCATTTCGCATTTGTATCCCTTATCGGACCATTCCAAAGGAATAACAACAGATGCTATTTTGTGTTTTGATGTCGATTTGAGTGTTAAGTTATTAATATGTAGCTTATAATAGGATTTTAACATCTTAGTACGTATTAGAAACCTTAATTAGTGATGAACTACGTGGCGCTGTGTTTGTTATTATTTTCTGGACAGTTTCAAAAATGGTTTCAGTTTTGAGGTCTTAGAAGGCAGATATATTAATTATGAATTTAAATTCGAGAAATGTCAGAGCTATGGTTCAAACGGGGAGGGATTATCACCGCTGTCACATTATTCATAATACGTCGTGAGGCAATTTTTGTGTTATGCATGCAGAGATTTGATTGCTGGTAACATTTTCAAGCGAGACGATCATCTTAACCTAATTACATCTACGTATGCCCACAGAGTGTTTCAGTTCTTTTTGTGTTGGTTCATTAGTAATTGTACCCAACAACACTTCTCCAACCGAATACAAGAATTGTTTTATGACTATAAAGGTGACGGCAATACTTCTTCGATTGAATTATTTGTACTATCTGTTAAGTTTAAGTTTAGTAACTTATCAAATATAGTTTATTACTGTCCATAAATCGATGCGAAAATACTTAGAAGTAATTCCGCATCGATTTATGGACAGTATGTGTAAACAAATATTTGTGCCACCGAACGCCGAATGTTATTACAGTTCTCTATATGGTAACACATGTACGGAGCATAAATTTTGTCGTGCACGTTAAAATTAGAAATGTAAGCTCGGCACCGAGAAATATGTGCCTTTAAAATTTATATCACGCTATTATATTAGTTCGCACACAGAAACAATTGTTTTATCTCTAAACAGGAATTGAGAGGACTGTTTTAGGGTTTCGTAGGCGTTATTCCTTATGAAACCTTAGTGAGATTGTTCAGTCTCGATGTAATAGAAGTTTCAATATAGATCACGTGATATTAAAGTTGCCCATTGGTATTCAACTTATTTCTAGAGTCTAAGTGTTTCTATCTTACCACGTCCGTCAAAGAAAACATAACAGTTTTACAACGGATAAGGTGGATATTTTTTGCATAAGTGTTATTAAAATACATATTTCATATTACGATAGAGACAATAGGTACTAATGTTACAATTTTTGAAAATCCAAGCGAATGAAGTCGCGGACGTTACTAGTTAACGAATAAGAATTGTCTGTAAATTTTTCAAGTTTCATTCAAAACAATTTCTACATAATATTTTAATACAATTGTATTATTAACTAATTGATTTGCAATTTTATAATTATGTGTGCATATCTGTAGAATGTATAAAGGACTCTTAACATTAAAACATTTATAGTTTATACTTTAAATCAATTTATAATTACGGAACCTTGTCTCACGAGTCACTCCTATCGCGCAAATCCATTTTTTTGGAAAATAAACTCGTTTATTACACCTGAACCATGGTTTTGGATAACGCGGATTAGGTTTTATGTTGCGACAAATTCCGGTTGACTGTTTGTCACATGACTACAACACGGCTTACCATTGTTTTCATACGACGTCGTAAAATAATATGTGAATACGCTGAAACGCTTGCAACCTGAATACTTTAATCTAGTTTGTGAAGAATCTTTGTTTAGAAGATAATTTTTGGTCTAGTAATATTGTCTTTCGAGCATTTTGGTTGTATGGCAGCACGGTATAGTTCAGATAGATTGGAATCGTTTTTCGTGGGACAGAAACACGAGCAGGCATTAAATAACGGGTGGCAGAACTATAGTTGACCCCGGGTGGTAGTACCGTCGCTTCAGAATTGTGGTTCGATTGGAGGGGTTCGGTTGTCAGCTACACTTTGAGGCGGAGCGACACAGTTTTTAGTCATGTATGTGTTAGTATGTGGTCGTCCTGTAGAACTTGGGGCTAACCTCTTCTCTCTTAGACGAGACTCAGGCTCAGAAGTGTGACAATAATATATGCTGATGATGAATATGCTTGTGTATTGTTTGAAGGTTGTGGAAAGCTATAAGAAAAGTGTGATAGTCATATGAGACGACCTAAATTAGCTCCCAAGCGACGCTTTAATGATCAACTTCACAAAGAACTATGTTCCTGCGTCACAGCGCGTCATATTGCGGTTAGGTGGTGGGCATAACAAACTGTTTCCCGGGCTCTGGACGACGAGGTCTCCGCCACTCCAAAAGATACTCGCTTGGAAGACCGCCCACGAGCTCACGCGTCCGCATCGTCTTATAGTCGTTTAATTATAATTAAATCATAGTTCAAATCGAAGGGGATTTTCATTACTTGCGATATCCGCCCCACAACTGGAGTCCGACACTCAACAGACTATAATACTATTTAGACACTGCAACAGCTATTTAATGAAACCTAATTTTATTACGTAAACAGAACCTTTTATATGTTTTAGTAAAATATTTTACTAGAGATACTGAAGATACAGGTTTTTTCGTGAAACAAAAGTCTGTCTCGGCTTTGAATGTAGTTGCTTTTAAACCAAATGAAAGGACATCTTTCCAAAGAGATTTTGAAGAGATTTCGTCGCGTGTTTTGTCTTAAAAATATGATGTTAATAACGTTCCTACATTTTTGAAGACTAAAATATAAAGTTAGTTCAGACAAGTTCATTTGGAGCCTCGGACGTATTGAAAGTTAATTTTGTGTCGCCTCGAACACCTATAATAATATATCATACGTCAAAAATTGCTTATACGCTGTGCAAAAAAGGCATTTTGATCTGTGTTTTATGATTTTCTACAGTTGTTTTTTAATATTTAGATTTATGCATTGAATTCTACGCTAGTTAACTCTTCGTGATAGGGAGAAGTTGTGGTAGGTACTACAAAATTACAGCACTGATCAATATCATTTAGTTTCAGATTTAATATTTAGTGCAAGTGCATTACTTCAGATAGGCTGTGTTTTATTTGGAATGTAGTCAAGAATGTAGTCTGCTACAAGTATCTACATATATGAAGCAGTGACTACTATTATAGTACTAAATATCGACATTAGTTGAAGTGCTGCTTGCTATTTTTATATATTTTGTAGCGGCTGAAAACTAAAGAATTCAGTTGAAAATTAGTGATATTTATTAGGAGGCGATCTTAAAGGTGGGAGAACTATAATTCGACCGGAGAGGTACCACCGCCGCCCTCATAATCCATCGTAAAGCATTACTTGTGTTTCGGTTGGAGAGGCGCGGTTGCCGGCTACACTTTGTAGCGAGGCGACCATCTTAGTCCTCAAGGGTAGCAACCCATCTATGTTGAAGCTCAGATAGAATTTTACTCATTTTGTGATTATACATGGATGTTTATGGTCTGCGACTACTTACTATCAGGTGGTTTGTATGCTCGTTTGTTACTCTTCTCTCTGAAAAAGCTCTGAATAACATATTTTTCCTAGATGAATTAAAAATAACGAGGGCGAAAGTCTAGGTCTCGACTGCAGTGCCACCTATCTAACCTAACTTTAGTTAAGAATCACCCAGAAAACACTATAAGTACACAAGAAATCATCAAAATCAGTTTAGGAAGAGAAGAATTACGAACATAAATATCGGAATGATATATAAAAATTAAATGAAATAATACTCACGTATTCCAAAGAAAACACAGCAGTTTTTGCTATACCAATGTATCTTCTAAATTAAGATAACACAAGAAGATATAAGAAAGACGTTGATTAAACTGCAGTGCTGGATGGGACAAAATTTTTGCAGGAAATATCACGAATAAAATACAGCTAAGAATGTCGAGATAAGTAAAATGGCCTTGTTATTTGAAACAGACCTGACATTGCCAACTATTCGTCTCTTATCGTAAAAAGAATAAAAGTTAACTTGTTTTTGTTATATAAAAAATGTAATTATATATTTTTGATAAGGGTCTACAGGACAAGTTTTTTTATGTAAACTTGGATCCAACCGTCATATTTTAGGACTATTTTTCAATAAGTGTGAGAATTGCATAACCGGCTTTTGTCTATCGACATATGCAAGCAAATCCAAGCGTGGTATGGAGATAGGTGACCATTGGTAGCAAAATTTCTTTCATGATTCACATGTGGGGTCGGTCCTGTTTGTTATTTATAAATGGTAACAAATATTTTTGAGTTCTTTGGGTGATTTGAAAACATTCGACAGAATTGTTGGCCTTCATTTTGTACGTCTACCAATTCGCATAGGGACATCGTGGTCGACCACCCTCTTTAAGGTGAGACCTGATCCGAATTTGTAGAAAATATGTGTGTTATAGCCAACACATATTATCTTCTCATATCCCCACACTTTCCCCTTCTCTTTGTCTTTGATCAATACTGAAAGAAACCTAGAACGTAAATTCGTCATTTACATGTATCCCTTCCTGGGAATTGAATTTGGAACGTTTTAACAGTCCGGTGAGGTTACTATTGCATCAAGCGCATCGTTCAAAGGTAATAAAGGAAGGAATTTTTCAGTTCA
Organism: Phocides pigmalion okeechobee; assembly: GCA_018251015.1. Lineage (NCBI taxonomy): Eukaryota > Metazoa > Arthropoda > Insecta > Lepidoptera > Hesperiidae > Phocides > Phocides pigmalion. Next base: position 12,068 of record DWON01003366.1, read on the forward strand.
TGTTTTCAATTTTAATATACAAGTCTCATTAAGCAGCATCTCTTGGAACCGTACTATCTTCATTATGCTTGTGCTTCCGTGAAAATTCCAATGTTGTACATAGTTTAATCAGCTTCCTTCTCTTATCTATGCGCGTGGTATCTCTGGCGAAATGAAACTTGCTAAGGTTGCAAGAAAAACTTGCAAAGAAGGTAGAGAAATATTTTCAAGAATATTAAAAATCCTTTTATATTTTTCAGTCAGCATCTAACTAGCCGCTATGCGTTTTTAGAGTTCCGTAAGTAGATAGATAAAAATGACATTAATTTCTTCATGTCCGTTAGTTGGTAAGTCATAACCAATTTATTCGTAGACTATGTGTGTATGTGAATATTTCTGAAACCAAAACACAAGTAGTTTACAGCAGATTCTCATAATCATCACTGACCTCAGTCAGTGATGATACCTTCCCGCTCGAACTATAGTTCTCCAACCTTGAGGAATGAAAACTGAATTATTTATCGTGTTTATTAAGTAACTATATTAAGTATTAATTAAGTAACTGAAAGATGAAAAGACAACCAGTGCATGAGACATTTAATGTTCAATTACATATGTTTTAAAAAAATGAAGAAGAGGATTCTATATTATTATTATTATTTTTGTTAAGTTTACAGTTTGTCAGATAGTTTCTTTCGAAGTCGTTAATAATATGTGTGGTTTAATGTTGAGATTAATACTGAAAAAGATTAAAGAATGTTATTATGTAAATATGATCTAATAATTACTCATATTTCATTAATGATGGTCTATTTTGGTGAATTACTTTTACAAGCTGTAGACACTTTAGTGACTTACGTAATAAGGCACTATTTCTTATTGAATAATAAAAAAATACAATTTGCCTTGTAGGTCATCACACTTTATAGATAGTACTTTATATTTTACACTACAACTTCTGACGCATGTAAATACTATCTTGTTGTAACTATTTTGTATGATAGTTCTATATGGAGTACAGATGATATCCATTGATGGCAGAGACACCTTAACATTAGAATAGACTCGTCTATTACTTTCATTATAATTATATTGCAAACAAAGCGTAAAATGTACTCATAGTTTGTATTTAATTTAATACCCAAAGGCAGTATCTATAAAAACATTTAGTGATTTACAAAAAGAAAGATGGCCGGTTTTACAAGTTTAATCTACATAGAGGAGGCGAGCTGAATACTAGTTGTATTACACTGCAGTCTTATTGTGAACGAGAAGCGAATATAATGTTGCGATTTCTGTGACAATCTTGTGGCATCGGAATCTATGCCGATTTGATACGCAGAGGATGCCGACCTGGTTCGACTCCTAGCTGGACAGATATCTAAATATTATTTTTTACTTACTGCGGTGCACATGGAAGTAATTAAGAATTTGGTTGCCTGATACACATTATTGCAGGCGACCATCTTAGTCCTTAAGAGTAGGAACGCATCCGCGTCCATCTTTAAATGAAACTTCTGTTTTGTTTGAGATTGGACGTGGTTGTCCATGGGCTACAGTGACCACTTAAAATCAGGTAGCCTGCATGCCCGTTTCTTACTCTTTAAAATGAATAAATTCTTCGATAATATTAGTTTTATTTCATATTAGGCTAAGTCATCTATAGCATACTCGCACGAGGTGAGAAAGCCGCTGCGGCTGTATGTATACTGGCTATATTTGACTTTCAATTATTATAATATTCTGTGAACTTAGGATTAGCCTAGTGTACTGCTAATTATGTACTCTTTCCACCTCAATCTCGGATCCAAGTTTTATAACAATTATTCTCTAAATAACTTTTTTTATGAAACTGAAGTAGAAAATGAGTCTGTGGTCCATTTGGTGGAAAATTGTTACAGATGCTCATATTACACATATCTAACTCCCGTAGAATAGGATTTTCAACTAAAGTTAATAGTGGGTGCGTTGCTCCTTCTAAAGGCTAAGGTATATCTAATATCATTCACTATATGATAAAGATGCTTTGTGAATTGTATATGTATAATATATATGCATATGCAAGCATATATATAATTTATATATTTGCGTGCATATGCATACTTTGTGTTTATTTTAATGAATAACCACATCTATGGAGTTATTTCCATAACGCGGCATTTTCCGAAGCGGTGGTAGATTTTTATTAACTTTCAAAAAGAGTTCTGTAAGTATTAATTTTGAATTAATGCCTGTAAGTTCTGTAAGAATAATTTATTTTTTATGTGAGAAGAGTAGCAAACGAGCATGCAATCCACCTGATGGTAGTTATTCGCAGCACATATACATCCATGTACAATCACAATTATGACGGAAATTCTATCTGAGCTCGAACATAGATGTGTTGCTATTCTTGAAGACTAAGATGGTTGCGTCGCTTCAAAGTGTAGCCGGCAACACCACCTTTCCAACCGAAACAATGCTCATGGGTGGCTTATGCGGGCGGGAATTTTGATTTTTATATAAGTGAATCGACATACTCCTACAACGAAACTCAGGAATTGCTAGAGGTGGATATTCCTGAATTTCACTTTGAACTTTAGTGGGTGGAAATGAGTGCGACGGTGGTATGTCTTCGGTCAAGCCACACAGATCTTAGCATCTTGCAATATTTTGTTAAGTTATATTTCTGTTCTAGATTTATATGTTTCTTTCTCAATCTTTGCGTATAACCACCACGACACGAACTTTAATATTATGCTGTGTAGTATGATATTTAATTTCAAACTATGATTTATCATAATTACGGAGACAATTCTGAGCGCGTCAGGAATTTAATTATTTCATTTGCTGCTAATGCAGCTTAGTGATTTCCCGTTGAGAATAAAATTTAACAGGCGTACTGATTTGGTTATCTCATTTTTTCTGTGGTTATAAATATATCGAAATTTTTATTTAATAAATAATATCTACTATAGTGTGTGTAAAAAACTGTATGCAGCAATTCGATTTTTATGGGAAGTCAGTTGATAATAATAAATTATGATTATGTGTATGTTATGTAACGGCAAATTACGTTATACTATTTAATTCCAATTATATTCTCGTTATACTCGTAGTAATATGACTACTCGATGTACCTACTAGGAATATTTATAAGTATCTATTTTTTATTTCATTAACCTAATTATCTATTAGTGATTGGAACCTTTATGTTTAATTTTAGAAAGTAGGCTGCTTGTAAAAAAAGGAAACACGGTTTTTTCTTTATTACTTTGTTTTGTTCTTTTGTTTTTTCCTTGTAATATTTTCACTCGCAATAAGCTTTAATTATCTAGTTTTATTTTTGTCTTTTAATTTAGCTATTTACGCCTTTGTTGAAAACTCTTTTCTTCGGTAATCCGGCATATCACAACATCTTTTTTAAACCAACTAAAAATAGCGAGGTTCGTGCTACCAACATCAATAAAATATCGCAAATTAAACCACGAGAACAGCAAAAGTACGCACGTTTCACCTTTTCTCTGGCTTCAGGAAAATATACTTCAAACAGTCTTTACGTGTACAATCTTTTCTTCTCGTTCGATGTGCGCACAGATGTATGTGAGTTTTTTTAAAGAACCTTATTTCGCCGTACAAAGGGCCCGTGCTTTGGAATAATGAGGTTCTCACGAGTGTCCTCGAGCGATCCTCCTTTCAAACTTAACATTGAGGCACGCAAGACCTTTCGTGGTTAGAAATGACGCCTCGTAGATTTAATGTCTGGCCGTTGCCTTGACATTTTCTCTTAAATGCGCTAAACGTACGTCTATCTATATTTTGTTGGCGAAGTCACGTACCTACTAGTAATCTGCTTATTTCACCTGCTTTTAAAATCTCGCTCCGCTCTTAATAGCCGTAATGTGTTATTCTAAAACTTTTCTGATCTGACGGGTAGTTCTAGAGATGAGCGCGTTTAACAAGCAAAAAACTATATATTTTGCTTTATAACATTACTTGAGATTAACGATCACTACTTTTAATAAAGAAAACATGATAACACGATTTGAGAACTTTTCACAGTGTGTCGACGTAAATTCTCTGTTGGAATGAGTCCCACAGTAATAAATCTACATATATTAAACTGATGACGCCCGTAATATCTATAGGTTTTGTGAGTCAAAACAGTAATAGGGCAAGATACTATTAGATACAGGCGATGTTCCCTGGGCGGAAGGGATCATTTGATGATCCACATCCAAAACAAAAAAAGTACAGGCGATGTAACAAATAGTTCAGGGTCTTACCTTTGAGTTGTGGCTCGAAGCGAAGTAGCGAATGGGCATGCAGTTATTCGTTTTTTATGTAGTTAAAGTAACTAACATGCTTGGGGATCACCCGAAGTTAATATATAATTACCTGTATATAGAACAAGAGTCCTATTTGAAGTGCCATATTGTACAGTGGCATCTGAAATCCCAGATGTGATGCTTCTTCTAAGAACCAAGACGTTTGTATCGTATGTTGTAGAGTATCCAAAGTTTTCAACCGAAATGGAAGAATTGCTTCACATTGGAAAAAGAGGCGTGACGATGGTACCTTTTCGGTCAAACCGTACTGGTTCTACCACTGATTACCGTTTCTATTATAACTTTGTGTATTATTTTTATCTTATTATGTATCGTGATGTGCAGAGAATAAGAAATATTATATACATATTTCTGCCCTGTCACACGCTTCAGATAGCAATGTAAACATTGCTAATATAAAGTAGAAAACGGTGTATCTTCGTTCAAGCACCTTTTAAGATAATACGTAATTAGCAACTGTGCAGTACCATGTAAGTGAGACCGTAATAATGATAACTCAGGTATTAGTTCAAGGACCTGATTAATGAATGTATCAAGTTTACTAATACATAGATGGATACTATCCGTAGCAAAGCCGATTACGCGCAGATCACTGACGTCAATCGGCCGCCGGTTAATTGTTACTCCAATAGTAACTAATCCTACGTAATTAAACGCTACCTATACTTCCCGCTGGTCATTAACAATCATAGATGGGGATGGGATGGACAATGGATTATTTATTGTGTTTTTATCAATGGCTTTGACGATATAGTTGTGTGCAGGAGTAAAAAAAGTAGTTGATTTACAGTGTACTGACAGTTTGTTGAACACTATGCGAATTGGTTTGGATTATGTGCTGTACAATTTATTCAGCATACTGCTTGGCATAAGCTACATGCTGATTGATTTAGCCTCCTCACTGATTTTGTCAAGCCTTATACTGATTGATTTATTAGCACAGCGATTTTTTGGAGTGAAGGGTCGAAATTGAACGCTAAATGGTTAATAATTACCATTTTGCAAGGTATTATTGCTGTAAAGCAGAATACTCTATTATGTATAATTCTCATTACATTTATATTACAACAGTATTTCATAAACAACGTAATGTGAATGGTAACAAGAATTTTATTAAATAAACTGTTATACTTGTTAAGTTTTCTTTCGAAGGGAGAAGTCTATATGATACATTATTTTCGCGATCGTTTGAGATAACCGCTCACAATGCCATTAAATAAGTGTTTAGCGAAACACGATCATTTTCTATTATCTTCATAGCCGGCCGAGTACGGGGCTCAAAGGAAACGCGCTATCATTGTTTATGGAAAGCCATTCAATCAGATGATACAAAGGAACCATATCGTACAGGTCGGGATGCTCGTTAATCTTAATCTTGGCATTGTGCAGGTCACGATTGGCTCCAGAATACTGGAATTATCTCAAATCTTAACTTCCTTTCGTATTACAGACGACCGAAGACCGTTCCATTACACAGCACATGACTCTCAAATGGAAAGGGTATTTTCTAAGCACACATATCTATGTATATGTATTAATCGAAAAGGTATGTTAAAATTGATCTGCTTCAAATAGTTCTGGTTAAATAAGTGCTGCTTTTATACAATCATTGTGCATTTATAGACATTAGGATTTTTTCGTGTTTGTCATGGAAACAGAGTGACGAATATACAAACACTGAGACTTACAAAAGAAGTGTTAATTCATTTTTAGATACTTGGCCGTCGGAAATCAACTGCGCTTAATATTTTTTTTATAATGAAAGAGTAAGAAACGGGCATGCAGGCCACCTGATGTTAAGTGGTCACTGCAGCCCATGGA